>JANHFO010002965.1:186984-201207 GCA_032468095.1 Pareas carinatus | reverse complement strand
CATAAACACAGTTATTTTGAAGTAAGACCTACAGAGATAAAGTTTGCAGTTTCCTGGCATTGCATGATTAGAAATGCCATTTTTGCAAAAATGCTTTTCATTCTGGGAAGTTGCAGAGTGTGTACAATTTCTTACATAACTAAATTCAAAACCGTAAACCCTTATAAAGTTTTTTGGTAGATGTCTGCCTCCTGCTGCAAAATTAAGCAGAGGGTGCAAAAGTTGTCTCTTTTTAACATCCCTTCTCTCTCATTTGTTAACAGTGGGGCTATCAATCAAAGGCAAACAGAAGCACTGTATGAATAATCTTTGTAAATAATGGCTGCTATAATAATAAAGACACCTATATAAAAACTAAGCCAAATGATAGAACCTCTTCCCCAATACAGTTAGCTCAACCAGCTTTGTAAATATTGAAATCTGATTTTGTTAAATTGTATCTTAAGTAGATATCTTAACTAGAGCAGTGTCTCACAACATGGAATGTGAAATGTGGACTTCAACGCCCAGAATTCCCCAGCCAGAATTCTTTGAAAGAATTGGTCCACACATCTTACAGTTGTCAGGGCTGAGAAACACTGCTCTAGAAGAAAACTGGCAATATTTCATGAGATCACTAGCCTCCTCCCTGTTGGCCAGTTATCTAGCAACCTGTGTGGGTTGATCACTATTGGGATCATATGTTTTCTGCTGGCAGGCTTTAGCTGTGAGTTCTGTACAAGTAGTCCTCATTTAGTGACCACATTTGGAACTGGCAACTCAGTCATTAAATGAAGTGATCACTAAGTAAAAACATCACTATGCTTACAAATCCCACTACAGCTTTCCTTTGCTTTGCAGATCTATGGAGTCATAAATGTGAGAATTGCAAAGTTACTTGATCACTATCGTAACTGCGAACAGTTCCCCTCCAAGCCCGTCACTAAAGAAGAACTTCCTGTTTCCTGTAATGCTTTTATAGCCATTCTTTCTCGTCAGCCATTTTTTTTCCAGAAGACAATTGATAGGGTTTTAGTAATCTTTCAACACAACTGACTTAGTTTAACCCATCCATGTGGGGGATAAGTTTTGAACTGAATGGAATCTCTTGAGGTTTTGCTAACTAGAATCAATTAACCAGATTGTTCTTGCAACAAACCATATTCTCCCAATATGGCCCATTTAAGCATATGAAAGGAAAGGGCCCAGAGATAGCTTGCAATAAGTGAAAAGGTGGCTTTTTAATTCAATCTGATTGCTGGGGTAACTGCATAGCTATCACAAACTACTGTATAAGTAGCATTTTATCTGTCTCTGTCACTTTCTATCTATATTTTAGCCTGTCCCAATCCTAATGGACCTTGAGAAAGGAATGACAAAGCAAAATAATAATATATAAACACACAAGGCAATCAAAAACCGTGTAAGGACACAGGCACCCAAATCAACTAAGGTCCAAAACTAGTTTGAATAACATTACTTTCACTTGTTAATGAATGAAAAGAGGAGTTGAGGCCACACATAGTTTCAGGGGGGTGCATTTGTCTCTCACTGAGAGTGTCATTCGTGGAGACCTTGCCTATCATGAGAGGAGGGGGTCCCTCAACAGGCCCTCTGGGGATGATGGGATTGCTGGATGATTTAAGTTCTGATGGCGACCATTGTCTGATGCCACCCAGAGGTGCTTAATCCAGTGGCCCACATCCTTTTGGGCACCAAGGACCAGTTCCATGGGGAAAGATTTTCCGTGGATTGGAAGGGGGCGTGGTTTTGCATGCTGCCTGCATCCCGCCAATGGGAGTTCACTTGTTTGCATGGCTCGGTTGCTGGCATGTTGCAGCCCGGTGCTGGTCCACGGACAGGGAATTGGGGGACACTAGCTTAATTAGTCAAGCTACCAGTTAGGCCTTCGGGGCTTCCCCATCTATCCCATTAAAAACACAGAGCTGTACCCAACAGATCTCTGTAAGTGCTCACAATCGGGGCACAATCAGGAAAAAGGGGGCTGCTGTTTCTAGTTGTCATAACTTTCCCCAAAAACTGAAGAGTGCCATAAAGCACAGTCTGAAAAATTATGCATGGATTGCGGAGGCTGAAATCCCCACTTTTGAAAACCAACCGGGAGGCCTCTAGGCAGTCACTGTATCTTAATCTAATCAACCCACAGACTTGCTGGAAGAATACATTCCTTGAAATATTTTTATTATAATAAATAAAACAAGTTATAGCTTACTAAACAATTAAATACACACAGAGAAAAACGCTAATCGGTTAGGGAATGAAGTAAGTTCTTCTAAGCTATTCAAACACCTTTTTGATGAGCAGCAACACTTCAACCTGAGGCTTTTTATTGTCAAAACATAGCCTGGACCCCTTGAATTCCTGTATGGCCTTTTCCCAATTCTGAGGAACCACGTTAAGCATCTAGCTGCAGCAGGTTCCTTAAAATTAAGGGTGATGCAGACAGAACATTGAGACACAACTTGGACACACTGAGGAGAAGCCAAACAGAAGGAGAAGCAACTGGGCAGGCAATGAGACAAGATAAATTTTACTTCTAATATGAGAATGTGTCAAAGAAACATCCTTGTATTTCTACATAACATTAATGACACCTCCCAAAGAGAGGTAGGGAGACACAGAACTTCACCCTAGGACAGAGGTCTCCAACCTTGGTCCCTTTAAGGCCTGTTGACTTCAATTTCCAGAATTCTCCAGCCAGCCCTGCTGGCTGGGGAATTCTGGGAGTTGAAGTTCACAAGTCTTAAAGGAATCAAGGTTAGAGACCTCTGCCTCTAGGAGACCAGTAATCTCTTCTCAAAGAAAATCAATCAGACCATGAAGAACATAACATAACCATGATCGGCACAAAAATCACAGGAGTATATAATATTCTAAAACTAGCACGCCAAAGAATAATGGACAAAATTACAACTGCTCATAAATGCCACCATCTGTGGGAGGAAGCAGCTTTTGTCTCAGTTGGAGAATGCAACAGATCTGGCTGTTGCCTCTCCCACTCACTATTACTACCACACAAGCATCACCCTCCTCCTCCTCCTCCTCCGCCCCCTAGTCCCTCCCTTGCCTATGCTCCTCGATTTGCTCTTCACGCTCCCGGTAGCGCTTCTCACGCTCCTCTTGCTCCTGCCTCTCCTGCTCCATGCGCTCTTGCTCAAAACGCAGCCGCTCATCCAGGGCTTTCTTCCGCTCTTCTTCTTTGCGTAGCTCTTCCTCTTTCTGTAAAGGACCAAACAGGGATGGTCAATGTGCCAGCTCTACTCATAACATGCCACCCATCACACGGTAGGGGTGATCAAAGGAAGCCAGGACTGACTGTGTGTTGTGTGCAGGTCCATGGGCATATTGGCACTCACACATAGGTTTGCCTAAGTACCTAGGGCTACTTAGAGGAAGGATGACCAACCTTAGCTTGCTCCCAGAACTGCTCCCGGTTGAGGCGTTTCATCTCCACGGCTGCATCTGTCTTCTGATAGACCGTGCCCTAAAATTCAGAAATCAGTCAGAAAGGGCTCATTGAGACACAGGTCTTTGCACACTAGGTTTGCTATCCCATTTAAAAGGCAACCGTCTGTTCTTACTAGAATGCACTTCACCTTAACGGAATGGCTTCTTCCATGGTGCATCATCCTAATTGCATGGGAATAATTGCCTAGAAATTTCCCAAAATGTATAGCTTCCTCTGAAGGAACACGTAACAACAGATAAGCCCGAGAACTGTTGTCCTTCCACAATGTCACTCTTAAAAATGAGGTGTTTTGTCCTTGAAACCCAGAAATAACTCGGGGTCCTGTTGCTTCTGCTCCTATCCTACCAGCAAAAAAGCGAAAGAAAAACTAATATGAGGTTGGCTCAGTGAAGCAGGTAGAAAAAGCATTACCACAGGTTGGGCATTCTCATCCTCACGCAGGCGGAGGCGGTGCAGGACTGGACTGGCAATGCGTGCCAAGCCATTGGAGAGTCGCTGTCCAATAGCTCCTGGATCTATGTCTTCCACGCTGCTAGCATTGACAATTACATCCACACCCTGTCAGAGGAGGCATTAAAATCACACCTAAGTATTCAGGATCAGGTTTTCTGAGACAAGACATGGCCACCCCCAAATCACCACGTGGAACTGGGCCCACTGTCCAATAGTTCATTGTCAACAGATTTTAGGGAAAGACCATATTTTGCCATTTAGAATTCTTATTATCTGTTACTTACCCTTCTTAGTCTTATTATTACTTATGTATTACTTAGGAGTTATCTTCTGGGGAGTGCATGATAGGTGGGGCTGAAGCAAGCTGTGATAGGGACCATACCCAAATCATTCATTTTTTAATTTCCCCCTTTTTTCCCCCTTCCGGACATCCTTACTTTTTTTTTGCATTCTGTTTGTATCACCTTCCTTTCTCTGCAACCAACAACTCATCCCATAGTGGGGGGGAAAGTTCGTTTAATGTTGCCTGTAAGCCGCCCTGAGTCCCCTTGGGGAGAAGGGCGGGATATAAATGTTAATAAAGTTAAAAAAAAGTTAAAGTTAAAGGCTGAAATTAAGATACAAGATATATATATTTCTACAGCAACAGGATGCCCTGCTCTGTCCTTTATAGAGTAATATATGCTTTCATGGGAGCCCATATATTATTACGCTATATGTAAAAGGGCTTTTATCTCAACATTTTGGATACAACAGAAGTATAATTGTTGATTTATTCTATTTACATCCCATCTTTTTTCTAAGCGCTCAAAGCAGTTTAAAGGAGATTATCTCCTAATTCTATTCTGATGGCAACAATGCGGTGAGAAAGACTGAGATGAGACAGAGTGACGAGACCAATATCATCCATATCAGTGGTCCCCAATCTCCGGTCCATGGACCCACACTGGTCCGCAGTATGCCAGCAACCGGTCCGTATAAACAAGACAAGCCCCATTCATGGGATGCAGGCAGCACACGAAACCATGCCCCCTCCGGTCTGCAGAAAAAGCTTTCTCCATGGAAGTGGTCCTTGGTGCCCAAAAGATTGAGGGCCACGGATCCATATGACTCTCTCCAATCTGGGTCCAACTCTTGACCACTAGCCCACTCTGTCTCTCATTTCCACCTGCATGTTCCATTCACATAACTTCTCGCCTACCTGGAAGAACTCTGCAATCTTGGCCACGTGGCTAGCACAGGCACACTTGCGGGCATCAGCTACATCCTCTCCCACCTGCCGAGAATGAGAAGGAAGAAAGAGGAACGATTAATGCTGAGAAATGTCATTCAGTGCACTGAAAGTAGCAGACACATTCCTCATGCACACACAGGCTCTCTAGAAGAATTAACAGAAACAAAGATGGCATCAGAAGAAAACCAGTAGAGTTCCTTAGGTTTCAGAAAGGAAAGGTATTCCAGACATACATTTGGGCCAGCAGTAAGAGATGTGATACCTAGATAAAAGGTTTATCATCTTGCTAGCAATGTAGAAAGGCAGTGCCCCTCCCTCCCGCCTCTCTTAAATTCTATGGATGAAAAGGGGCCTCCCTCATTTGATGTGTTCTGATCTTTAGCAAATATAATTTTTTTATTAAACAGGAAACTATGGCAAAGCAAAGCATCATCCACAGATTTCTAAGATTATCTCTAGGTCACACATAAACTCTAGAAACATTCTTAGAAACAAAAAAAATAGTGGATGGCTGCAAACTAAAGCTGATGTGGATGTTTGTGGGGGGGGGTGTTTTTAAAAATGTTTAAGAGTAAGCAGAAAAGTTGGAGGAATGGGGAAGGGCAATCTCACCAGTTCTGTCACACAAACACACACTCATGATTACCATCATGAGAGCCATTTTGTGTTAAGTCTCCCTCTTTTGAAATTCCAGATGTGCCTACTAGCACAAATAGGGGGTGGGTCTCCATGGGAACTCTTGTAGCAACAATATCTGGGAAAGGGAAGATGGAACTCACACTGTCAACATAGCTTCCATTGCTTTATACTGAATCCTCTCAGAGTGGAATAGTGGAGAAGCTCTTCTTAGGCCATGTTGCTCATCCCATTTTCAATTTCTAAATTAAGATAATTTGCAGCTTGGTAGCTGCTCTTCATCTCAAAGCAAGGCAGCTGCATCTATCGGAAGGTCTGCTGCTCAGCAGGACCCAATCATGTGATATCCAGGAAAATGCCACACACACCCCCAAGGCAGCCAAACAGACATGGTTGCACTTCACAAATACACTCAGCTGTTTCTTCGCCATCTCAATTACTGCAAAACACCAAGGAATATCTTTTAAGTATATTCCTCGAATAGTTTTTTCTAGCCTGGCATCCTCATATAATTCCAATCATTTGCAAGGAGCACAGCTATAGCTATTTTGCTTGGTGGTAATTAGAGTTATAATCCAACACATCTGGAGGATAATAATCTGGGGGAGGTAATCCTTGGGAGTGTGGACACAGCAGTAGGAAACTGCTTTTCAGGATTCCTAGGCCTCTTCTGAATATAATAGCACTGCCTTTTTTTTAAATTGTCAAGTATATTCCTACTGAGAATACACTTATTTTTTAAAAAAAATCTGCAAGCTGCTTTCTCCCTAAAGAATATTGTATTTAAATATTTCCATTAGCCAAAGGTCTGAGTTAAGTGCTGAAAACGTAGGTTAAAAACCTGGGAGTGATGAAGGAAGGAAATACAGTATGGTAATGTGGGAATGGGTGGTTTCTGGGTGGTGAGGCAGGCAGTATATAAACGTATGCTCTTTATTACCACAGTAATTCCATTAGAGGGCAATACTGTGCAATCTACGGTGGTCCATGGAAGCCAGCAATATGTCTGCTAAAAGGACCGGCTTTTCCTTCACTGTATTCCTCAGAGCCATCTTGGTGTTCTCTTGAATAGCAGAAAGCACAGGTGTTCTTATAAAGAGATCGCCTTGTGTTGAAAAATGGTCATATATGACTGGTCCAAAAGTTGGGACAGACATAAACCTTCATCATGAAGATCAATTTCAAGATATCAGGGCCACTTTATACCTAAATTCTACCTAAATCTTAAGGCTGCTACACTCAGATCTCAAAAGGACTCCTGTTGTGTAAGAACAGGAAGAGGATAAAAAGGGGAAATGTCACTTTGTGTTGAGGAAAATGTCACTAGGAAGTTCTTCTCCTGTCAAATTCTTCAACGATAGATAATAAGTCCACTCAGGAATGTGCAGCTTAAAATGATTTTTTTTAACCATGAGGTAAACATGTAAATGCTTGATCCAGATCAAGTTCATATTTGAGTATTGGTTAGGAAGGGGCCTCTTTCTCCCAGCCCCTTGGGAGAATTTATGCGCATACACAATTCTACTCAAACCAGATATGTGAATGTGTTTATGAATTATCCAGATAGGACTACTTGAGTGTTCTATCAAATGGGGATGGGAGGAGGGAGAAGGAAGAGTATCTGGTTGGTATACATTTTAAATACAGCATAATTTGGTCCTTCTAGGCTAGTCACTTTTGTATCTCATGCATATAAATGAAATGTTCTCCTTCAGGAAACGAGAGTGAGCTATTCCCCAGAGGGTGGTTATTTTTTTAGGCCTTACCCAGTTAACGAGGACATATTTGGGCAGGGTGGCCTGGGGATCTTTGACACTGCAGAATCCGTACATCACCTTCTGGTTCTCAAAATGGCTAGAGAGCTCTTGTAGGCCACCAGCTGGGGAGAGAAAGCAACACACTCATAGGACAAAGACAACAGCCAGGCCCTTTTCAGGCATTTCAGCTTATGGTACACTTTATAAAATGAACTCTGTTCTGTCAGCCAGGTGACAAAAGTTGCTAGGACTAAAGACAAAGTATCATTTAATTCCAATACTCACTTCCTGAGGCTGCCAGCTTCAGATTATCAGAGTCGTCTTCATAGGTATACAAAGCCCTGGAATTAAAAAAAAGTGCAATCACATCGGAACAAGAAAGCACAATATAGAAGTCTGACTATTCCTGCTCTCCCAAACCTGCACAAAGGAAAGTCAGAGTTCCTAGTAAGAAAAAGACAGCGTGATGGATTATATTGCTGTAGTTTTGCACATGTTGATTATTTGTTCTCCTGCTACAGTCCCCAAAACTGTGCATGACTTTAAAACATTTTTATCTTAATTACTTGGAACAAACAGATTTCAGTAGACAGGAGTGAGCCTTGCCCTTCACAAGGACTAAGCACACTCGGGATCCTTTGGTTTTTTTAAAAGTGAAAGCTGTGGCTCATAAAGTTGAGCTGTTGAGTTGCGATGCTGAATTAATTTGCATGCTCTGTGCACAGAATGGGTGCCATACCAACCTTGAAGAAAGACCTACTTAAAATATATTGCTTTCTGTTCAGGATTTCTCTTCCTCAAATGCTGAAGTTTTTTTACAATAGAATTATTAAAAGCATTGTGACATATGTTTTCATGAATAATTGTCTGTTTCATCAAAGTTTGAAACATAGTCTGAGTTTTAGATTTATGGAGAAGGGAGTGCAAAAAGTGAAATCGGGGGAAATGAAATTGGGAAGTACAAGTATTTGTGCAATCATGTTAAGGAGTCATGCACAAAACAATACTGGTTGAGAACATATAAATTATAATAAAAAGAAATGGATTGAGGGAGACGTGGGTGTGAAGAACGAGGCAAGTAGGAGAAGGAAGGTCAAAGATCTGGTGCTGGTTCCCATTTCTAGCCCAAATTCCTCAATCTGAAATCTAAGAAGTAAAACTGCTAGTGATCTTGGCCTTGAGTTACTAATGATAGTTGCCAGATCTACTTGTATTTTAATCATGTTCATCCACACTTTGATATCGGATATCCAAGTGGATCTGGCATGCATTATCAAAACCTTGTGAGGGGGAAAGTACTGAAGTCCTCCTGAAATTCCCCCTCCCTCTAATTTTGAGTATTTCAGCAACCAGGTCCAGGACTGGGTGGAGCAACGATGATTATGAGAGACATCTTGTCTGTGGCCAAGGTTTCATTTTCTGGGGAAACAGGGCATGCCTGCCTATGTATATGATTGAGCAACAGGGAGAGGTGGGGGGGAGTCCTGTTAATGTTCTGACTGCTGTGCTGCTGAATAGGATGCTTTTTAAAACCTACCTATTAAGACTAGTTTGGGAAGTTCTGTAGGTTTTAGTGCTGTAGAATTTGGATTGCCATATCTTGAGAGCAGCTTCAGGGACGGCTCAGAGGTTCCAGGACAACCATAGCCATGTTAAACATACATCTATCCATACACATACAGATATGCCTGGATTGTTTTCTCTGAGCAGTTAATGATGTGGAAGGCATTTGGTTGAAGTTCTTTGTCATAGTTAGATCACTCTCTGATCCAGATGAGAATCGTGGTTGCCCAGGACCTCTGCAAGGCAGGTCTGCCTCAGGAACCTAACAGATTCGGATAGATTTCAGAGGGCATTTGGGAATCTTTTTAGTGATCTTAAGAGTACTCCACAGACTTGTGGATTCAGGAAACAACTTTGATACTTAATCTGATTGCTCTCAAGTGACCCCTTCCCATTAGTCAATTCTAGGGAGCTCTTTGGAAAATCTAGGAGATGAAGCCGCAGTAACTATGCCTGGAATGCTGGTGAAGGAAAATGAAATGTGAAATCTGACTGCGTAGGGGCATGAGCTTATGTTCAAGCCTACACAATAGCAGTAAGAGCAAGAAAGCATCAATCCTGTGCTGCTAGTCTCGCTTTAGATTGTTCATTTCTTGCCAGGGGAAGGATGAGCAGGAAGAACTGCCACCTGGTTGCTATGACTTACAAGCCCAACATTTTGCTAATAAAAATCGCATTCACTGCAGTCTGGATTTTCCATGGACAAAGTTAGAAGTGATGCCTGGGATAATGTAATGTTGTCTAGGACTCCTTTCAGCTTATGGACTCTAATGAAGTGGACAGGGTGCTCTCTAACTCTACTGCGTGTGAGGCTCTCTTAGCTCTCTCAGTTTGCCTAACTGTATGCGTGGTGTGGGACACATGCTAACTGGGACCAGGAAATAATAAGTCTCTAAGGGAGGGTAGACTGCCTTTTCAAGAGGTTTCTTCATCCCTGCTATTTCGGACAACTGTTTCCTGGTTTTCAACCTTTCTTTTTTAAGAAAGTTGATGAGAAAATTGTGAAGTATCAGTTAACAAAACCCTTAGAGGAAGCAGATTGTTTAAACTGCTTTCAGTCTATATCTTCACCTTTCCACCTGTATACCTCAATCTCTGTTTGGAAGTTCAGGAACTAAACAGCCAGAAGTTAAACCCCAGCAAAACCGAGCTGCTGTTTATTCAGAAGGGCTTCAGCTTCAGGTGTAGCTCTCAAAGGGTTGCTTTAAATTCACCGTCTGCTAGATGGATAGGTAGAAGGCATGGTCAAGAGTTTTCCAGTTTTGTGCCAGTTGCACCCTAACTGCAGTGGGAAGTCTTGACAACTGTGACTTATGCCCTTAACACCACAGCTGAACTACTGCAAACGGCTCTGCATGGAACTGCCATTGAAAATCCCTCAGAAACTGTGCTTTTTGTAAAATGCAGCGGTGTACTTGCTGGCAAATGAATATCACCATAGCTACCTAACATGCATTAACACAGGGCCTGAACTGGATATCAATTTGTTTCTAGATACAAAAGGTTTTAGCTTATAAAGTCCTACATTGCTTGGTTTCAAAGTACCTCAGGAGTATCTCCATCCACGTGATGCATTTTCGCTGGCCAAATCTGGCCATTTTTATTGCAACCCCTATTTTGGAACCCCTCTCTCTTCCAATCAAGGCCAGAATAACACCTATACTGGTGTCTACCTGGAAGTTAGTGAAGACTGAGCATTTCCCAAGAAAAATAAAGAGATGATGGCTTGGTATTATCTTTATTATATTGCTCAGATGTTGTTGATTGTATGCAAATTGTTTTATTCACGTCAAATAGTAGGAGCTCATGCAGGTTGCAATGGTTTAAAAATATAATAAATAAGCAGGAAACATCTCATCTTCAGAAGATAGAACGAAGCTTCTGAGTGAATTGTTACTTGACTATGGATTGTCTGAATATACCAGCCTGAAGTATTTTTGTTCCAAGACACCACCTTAAGTTGAATAACAGAAGTATTTGGGGACGTTTAATTATTTCCATCTGGTTTTTTTTAACAGTGCCTTTTTAAAAATATTGTCACTTCAAATCCCAGATTTGTACGTTGCATTTGACCTCTCCTTAGTAAGGAACCAGAGGTATGTTGTGTCAAGGTAGTAAGATAAAGAGTGAATCTAGGCCATCCTAAAAAAAACAACCACTGGATACCAAACATTATTGGGTCCAGAATAAAATTCCTCAGGAGATCTTAAAATAACTCATGTGAAATCACTTGTCTTCTAATAAGAGGGTTGCAAGCACCTCCTACACTAATGTTGCAAAAAAATTAATACAACGGGCAGAATCCCCAGGCTCTCTCTCTCTCTCTTTCTCTCTTTCTCTGCCTTAGCCAGGTTGAACAAAGCACCATTCCAGCCTTGTGGCACACATCCTGCCCTTACGTTCACGTGACCCTATGAGGTCTATGGAAAAGAGGCTGGTCTTACGTCATGATGCTGCTCCTGTCACTCTTAACTCCCTTGCCCCCTGCAGATACCACCGAATATAACAGAAAATAAATGGAAAAATATAAATTATATTTAAATATGTTAATTTGATAAATGTCTATTAAAATTAAATCAAAATTGATTTTTGTTCCGTTCCTGCCCATTTTTGGAGAACGCCTCGGTCCTTAGTTCAAAACAATTTCGCGCCCTAAAGCATCCCTAATATCAACCCCTGTACCAGAAAACATGAAAGTGATTAAGATAATGCTCATTTTTTAAAAAATAGGATTTAGGAAGAAAACGGTAAAAAGCTGACTGGTTAGCCGAAGGTATGCTTCAAATAAATTGAGGGAAAGTATTACTAATGATAACTTTCTAAGACATATAGAAAGCTAAAGGAGAAGCAACATGGTTTCTACAAAAATGATGGAAAGGTTTTAAAACAAGACTAGACACATTTCTTGAGAATAAAGCGATCAACACCTTCTAGTCAAGATGCCTCTATTATTGGAAGCAATCACTGGTTACAGGAGAAATGAGGGGAGGTTTTTATTGTGTTCATGCCTTTCTTATGGGCATCTCATACTCAGGTTTCTTGGCATTTACCCTGGCAGGGAAAAACATGATACAGTCAAATAAGTATGTCAGTAAATTCCCCAAAGCATCTAGTTGGCCACTGTGAGGACAGCATTGGATAGGCAGGCCTGGGTCTAAATGAGCCCATCTCTTATTAGTTGTATCTTTACATTGTCAAATTATTTCAGAGATCCTGGATGGAATGACAGATTAATAATTGGCTGCAGAGCAAGGTGTCGACTGCTCAGCCTCTACAGAGAGTTACCTCCTAGCAGTTCCTGCAAAATAACAATCATCACAAAATTGTGTTAAAAGACAGAGTAATGATCACTTCTTATTTTAGAACATAGCTCATCTCAGAATTTTCCAGGGCATATTCTTTACTTTGGGGAAGTTGACCTGACAGAGTAAAGATTCAGAATCGCTGCTGTGAGACGGGCAGCTGTATCAGGCAACTGACTGACAGTTTGATTGATTTAGACAATCAGTCAGGTGATCAGTTTGCCCACATCCAATTCCAACGGCAATATGACAGGGCAAAGACACCAAATTGCAGTACCTTCCATGTGTGCAGGACTGCAGCTCCTATCAACCCAGACCCATAGCCCTCAAACCAAGACACCTACTGCAAGGTAACCCAATTCTCTTTCCTTCTGTATGTAAATTGACAGCGTAAACCCTTTCTAAGGTTGTGAATTGGAAGAGAGGATTTCCACTGAAACAGCAAATTAGGAACTAGAAACAAGATGGCATAATGCTCTCCCTACCTAGGCTTAAAGACCCACACAGTTCTGGCAGTGAGGGACAGGCCCATTAAGTGCAGGAGGGAGAAGGAGGGGGGAGAGAGAGAGAGCGCCTGGTGAAATTAAGGCAGCAGCTGCATATTAATGAGCTATCATGGTCTGTGTGAAGGGGCCTCCATGGAGACAGTCTCTAAGATACCGCCCTTTTCCCCACATCTACTGAGGGAAGCCTATTTGCCCACCATTGCCAGTCTTCCAGCGTGAATCCAGCCCAAATGCTTTTGCACACCCTCCCGAGCGCAGGGGGGTTCTGTTCTCTTTACCACCTCATCCGAAGGCCTCCTGTGAAGGAGGAGGAGGAAGGAGCATAGAGAATTGGTCCAGGCTGCGTGGGCGGAGAGACTTAAATCTCAGCTTATCAAGGCAACCAGCATCTCTCTATCACCATGGCAACTGCACTGCCATCCAGCGGGAGACAGTTCATATGATGAGAACAAGGTGATTTAGAGGGGAGTGGGGGATGAGAGACAGTTGCCTGTGTGCGGTTCCTGCCATGTGCACAGCCACCATGACATTAGCAATGGAGAGGCACTTTCGCTTCTACGTCTTTAATGGCTAATGTGGGAGTTTACCGAGTGAGGTCTCTTTCTGAATATCATGTCCTCCATTTGGTGAATTGCTAATTTTTTTTCTACTGCACGCCTTCTAGCATAGACTATGTTCCATATGCTCTCAATTTCTTGCTCCAAAGTCCTGCTAGAATTTAAAGAACTTAACATGGACTTCATCCTTCATAAAGACATTAGATTTACGCAACCAGCCTTTTGGCAACGTGTCCATTCCTTTGATACCAGAACTGGGAATTTAACAAGATTATCCTATTTTGGACACATTATGCAAAGACCTAGCTCAGGAGAGAAGGCTGGAAAGAAAAAGGAGATTGAAAATGGCCTGCCAGATTGGAAATTTATATTACCAGGAATCTGCTTTAACATGGATTCAAGAATGGATGTTAAGGAATAAGAGTTTGTTATATTTAAAGGGTTATGATCTACAATTATGATGGCATTCCTTTTTGTGGTATGGTAAAAATATGATTCATAGATATTTTCAAAATCGCTGCGTGAGGAATGCTTTATACAAGATATAGGAGGAAGTGAAACAAAATATATATATGGAAATTTGAGTGGGTTTCCACTATGGAAGCGTTGGTACATTCAAACTTGTTTGACATGGAAAAGATCTGGACATATAAAAATATTTTAGATGTGGAGAGAAATTTGAAATCTAGACTAACACTGGAAAATCAAGGTGTGAAGCTTAGATAGTGGTCATATCTACAACTAAA
>JANHFO010002965.1:138453-153805 GCA_032468095.1 Pareas carinatus | reverse complement strand
ACTTCAACTCCCAGAATTCCTCAGCCAGCATGGCTGGCTGGGGAATTCTGGGAGTTGAAGTCCACAAGGCTTGAAGGGACCAAGGTTGGAGACCTCTGCTCTAGTCCTTCCACATCTAACCCTGAGGGCATGGAGACTGATGTCAACCAGCACCAAAAAGTAAAAAAATTCCAAGCTTACAAGTGAACAGAGGCTGCTTTCCCAACTGCATTCTAAGCGACCTTTCTGATGACACATAGGCTGATACTCCAGTGAAGAACAGCTCCCACGGCTTGGCTTAGTTCACCAGTGACTCAGCATCTCCAGTTTCAGTAGCCCATACGATAATAAATAGGCAAGAGGCAGATATGAGAATAGAAGCATTTATTTTTACTACAAAATGGAAAGTAGTAAGTGAATCTCCATCGAGACTGCAAAGTCTTAACTACATTTCAGGCGCTCAAGAGTGGGCGGTTATAGCACTGTACAGATAATAGTTGAATTCTGTATCATGCATGTAGACAAAACATCGATGAAACTCTTACAACACAGAGTTGTAGTCAACAGGAGGGCGCGTGACGTGCCCCCCGCCCCCCTCTGGGGAAAAGGACATTCTAGATGCAGAATGAGATACGGAGCAATTCACCCCTCTTCCTGAGTCTGCTCTGATCCCAGCAGGAGCATCTCAAACATGGTCGGCTTTTAACGAATTAAGGCACCTGGGTATAGCTCAAGGGCAAAGTAGGCATCTCTCATCAAATGATGGGCAGCGGGATAGTTTTGCAATCTCTCAAGATCTCATCGGCCCACCCAGAAAGGAATGTCCGTCCTTCCCTCAAGGCAGCAAACACAAACCAACACTCATAGCCAAGGGAGCAAAGAGAGGAAAGAGATAGCCCATGGCAGGGGTGGAAGACCGGAGGGAAGACCATTTGCTCTAACAGTTGTGGAGAGACAGAAGGGGTGGGGGTTACCTGGAGACATGTGTTCCTTCATTTCCAGTCCAGGGCTGAGAAACTATATCAGAAAATGGCAAAGGCAGACTGTACAGCTCTTATTGTTCCAAGATTCTATACTGTCCCGGGGAGATTTTTAAATGGGTTCAACTGAGAACTACCTATGCAGGTACCGGAGACTAAGACTAAGGTTCAAATCCCAATGCTTCCATGAATTGCGCCGTGTCTCCTTGGGCCAGTTGTTCTTTCTGCACCTAGCCCACCTGACTGCATTGGGAGGAAAGGGAAGAGAGCCATGCACATGACCTTACGTTCCTCGGAAGAAGCCTAGTTTATAGATGTCATAAACAAAACCTAAACAAAATAAGCGGCTAAAGAAGCCACCTTTTCCTATAATGCTTATCCAGGAGGAAAAACTTTCGACAGCTCATAAAAACAAGGCCCGTCTGAGAACTCCAGAAGACTTTGCATTGGTAGAATATGCCAGCGGCATAGGAGTTCATGCTTAATTCAGGAAATAATTCCCACTGCAGTGGAAATATCTTCTTTGTGTCAGAACATTTCTTTCAGCTGGGGAAACTAGTCCTTCTCTCCAAAGGTAAAGCTGGATTCTAGTTTCTTTCCACAGAGGACAAGAAGTGAGGTATGCGTCCAAAGCGCGAGTCCATAAAACAAAAGTCTCCTGCTTATTTCTAGTTCCTAACTAAATAATCCTCCGGCATAGATCAATCCATGCATTCCAGGAGTGATGGGAACTTCCTATTTTCAAGTTACACTCAACAGTCAGAAGGAAACAGACGGAAATAACCCCTGCATTGCACACAATCAACAGAAGGGCTGAGTCAGAAGAGCAAGGCATCCTAGGAGAGCACATTCAGAGAGGTAGCTGATCGCTGGTGGTGCCAGTCACGCAGGTGAGCGTAACGGGGGCTCTGGAGTTCCTGGACAAACTTTTCTCTAGAAAAAGAAAATGAAAGGGAAGGCAGACAGAGGAGAAGAAACAGTAACGTTGAGGTAGGGTGAGAGAGAGAGACAGAGTGCATGCAGAAGACACTTTACAGAATGCCCAACCTGCTTCAATGGCACCCTACTCTCGAGGGGGGAGGACTTCTCTCCCTCCCTCCCTCCGTCCCTCCCCTTCGGCCCCCTGCAGACCATAATGCTATGAAACAACCGTGTTCATACAAATCAACCAAAAACAATTTAAGCCATTAGTTTATGATCTGTCACACAAACCCAGAAAACTGGCTTGATAAACCATAGTTAGCTATGGATGCATTGTACGAACTATCTGTAGTAAGAGAGGAAAAAGTGCCTCTATAAACAAGTCGGAAATCCTAAAATCATCTCGGCCGGCATCCCTAGCTCTTGAGTATCCCAGGCAGAAATCCTCTTTCTAACCCGAAGAAATCCAAGCCCTTTCTTACCTGGCCGCCTTAAGATTCTCGTCATCTGGGTCTCGCACTGGCAGCAGCAGAAGAAGAAAGGAGAAAGAGAGAGCATCAGAGTTTGGGCCAATCAGATTGGTAGATGGAAAGAAAAAGCGAGGTTTAATTAAGGCTATCCCCAAGAGAGATGGGGCCTGGGCATAGCAGCTGGGGCGAGAGAATCAGAAGGAGGTGCCTGCAGAGCATTTAGCTGCACTCTCAGTCAGCCTGAATGAGGTCGGGGGGGGGGGGGGGGGAGGGGGTGGAGGAGGNNNNAGGAAATGCAAGCACCTGACTCTGCCCATGGAGACCGAGTGAGAGAAGGACCAGAGCTGTCACCAAATCTCAGGCACCACTGCACCTGATTCCTGATGAGGCAGGTTTGAAAAGCTTGCAATTTCCTCTGATTCCCTAGCGGGAACTGGCCACTGACAGGGATGGGAAAATTAAAGCTTGCTGTGCCCCTTAGACAGTTCCCACTGAAGGGGCACTTACTGAACTCCGTGCCTGTGAGATGGGCCAGAATGCGGAAGGAAGGAGACTGAGTAGTCCCAGTCCGTGGTCGCCAGTCCTCCGTGTCCTCAATAAGTCTCTTTTTACTGGTGTCGCTGGGGAAGAAAGCTGGCAGGCTCACCAGCCGCAGAGAGTGCCTACGGACAGACCAAGGGACTCAGCCAGAACCGCACTAAACAGAGTCATTGCCGGGCATGCCTTGCACGCAAACACACACACATACACAGGTACCCATATATACACAGCAATGAATCGCGACATGGCTACTCTAAAGGGCCGGATAAATAACCCGTCCTTCAGAAGTAATAATGAGATCCTGAAGCTCACCTCATCAGTCCCATGCCTGCAAGGGTTAATTTCCTGGAGCTAAAGGAATACACCAGCTAGAATTCCAGGTGGCCGGCAGTCCTGAAAGCCACAACCTTAACCGATCTGGTGGGTGAAGACTCTGAAGGCTGCTTAATGGCCTTCATGACTCTACTTGCTGGGAGGGAGACAAGGTGGTCCATGCTCTGGGAGGAAGCAGGAAGCCATCGTACTTGCACTTCCTTCAAGCAGGAGCAGAGGGGTTGCTTTTCCATCAGGGGACTAATGGGGGAGGGGGGCTGATCATCTGACTGGGAAGGGCCAGAGAGCTGGCTGTCACTGTTGGCAAATTGGTTTCCCAAGAGCTGTCTGGCAGTGAACACAGATGGGATCTGAGGAGACACACACACACACACAGCCCTTCCTGTGGCCACTTGAAAAGCCAGCACTTTAAACATAATGCCTGCCTGTGCAACTCTTATTGTGAGCTACACCTCCTTTTGTTTTATCCAGACTAGTTGTGAAACCTCAGCAAAGTTCAGTCCTTGTTTTCTCCCCAAGCCAATCAATGCATGGAAATCCTCCTGTGGGCCAGAGCAAGGGGGAAATGTGTGCCAGAACAGGCAGCAGATTGTAAGAAATCCTGAGAAGCAAAGAAAGTCTATTTGGGGGAGGGGGGGGTTGTTCTAGCAACACCCCCCTTTCCCCTACAGAAAGGCTACAAAAAACTAGTGCCTCCTATCTTGAACACCACCAAAAACCTTCCGGTTGTCTATTGTAAACACAGCAGAAGCCATTTGTAATTGTAAATTGCAATCTGGCTGGGGAGGGAAGATGGTTTGCTGGCTTTAGGACCTGGCTGGGGGTTCCCATTTGATGGAAGGGGGGCTACAAGGACATGCAAAGCAGTAAAGAAAACTGGATGGACAAACAAAGCACGAACTCTTTAATCCTCACCTAAAGAATGGTCCAAGAGAGAAGTACCTGGAAATGTCTGATCCCACAAAGCAATCATTTTACTGAGGGGGGGCGGAGACTGGATTTTCCCCCAAGGCTGGAACAACCAGTAATCAGGAGTTAAATATGAACCGCTTCCCTGGATGGTATGTTGATTCTGAGTTAACAAAGCACTGAGTTTGTTAACAAACTACTCCAGTGCTTAGATGAGGCAGTCACAGGCTAGCTGGACTAATGTTTGACTTTGTGAGATACAGGCCTTAAACCCCGAGCTTCCATGTCAGTTTGCTGGGTGAGGCTCTAATATACCCCCTTAACCTGAGGTTTTTTTTTTTTAAAAAAAAGACTTGAATTGTAGCCCTGGGTGTCTCAAGATATTGTTCCCCATAACTTTTGGAAGGAACATTTGCAAGCTATGAGTCAAGAACACCCACATGCAATACGAACATTACGGACATTGTCATCCAAGCCCCGGACGCCCTGTCCCCAAGTCTTACTGGTCCTCCAGGTAGTAGTCTCCATAATCGGGTGGGGGCTTATTTGGGGGCACAGGCTTCACCTCAATCACCCTGAGAAAGCGGAAGGTAGCAAAGGATAAGAGAAAGCAAAGTACCAGTCAGGTAAGAAATATTATTCCCTCCCAGCATAGCAAGAACATTCACATCTCTGCTGCTCGTAAGGAGCAGTTAATGTCCCTGGAGATATCTGCAGCTTCACTGGGGAGGAGAGACGCCACAAGCTCCCTGGCAAATTTAGCACCAATTCCTCACCCTTATCTAGGTTAGGCAGTCGCAGCTGTATATGAATGTAGACTGGGAAGAGCCGCACCAGACAGCTGTCCCAGCTGCAAGCAGAAGCCCCAGAACCCGCTTTTAGAAATCAAACCTTTGGGGCAACCTTGACCTTAAGGTACTTCCATGTCCCCAATGGCTTTTTGCCATATAAAGAGGTCTCTTCACCTCCAATTGTCCCCAGGGAAATGGCAGAAACAGAACTTTCAAGGGGGCTCCAGCATGAACCAAGAGGATTTGGTCGAGAAGGGACAAATAATTTTTTGCTTTTCTTGCTAGGTGAAAAACAGCCCATCTAAGTCCACTGTGGGTCTGAAACTCTCTGTCCTGCTTCCATCGAAAACAAACTTAGGATTTCTTTAGGAGAGGAGAATTCCCCTGTTACAACCATTTCCCCACCGCACGCACACACACACACACACACACACACACAAAGTGGAGTGAGATCAGAATTTAGGAATCCGACATGGAAAACATCATGCAAATTAGCAAAAAGGCCACAGAGAAGACCAAAAAGCTTACTGACTTGTCGGGATTCTGTGCCTGCAGGAGATAAAAAAAGAGGGAAAGAGGAAAAAAAAGACAGGAAAGGCAGACAGATTAGAATCAAAAGCAGAGAAAACAACACTCCCCCGACTCCCTTTTGGTAAAGCAACGGGCGGCCTTCAATCGAGGCATCCACAAGGGAGTCGAAGCTGCAGAATAGCAGGCACCATCAGATGACTGAGGCCCAGCCCTTTTTTAACACGGACTGCGGGCAGGTAAAAAAGAGCAAGGTGTGATCGCCCAGTTACAGCCACCATTGCGACGCCATCATTGACACCCTGGATTTCATCCCTGGATCCCCCTGGCTTCTGTTATCTCTAACACTCATCTTAATCAGGAATATCAGGAGCTGAAACTTCAGCATGTTTGGAGGGCAGCAATTTGAGAAAGAATATATTAAATCATGACAGATGTAACCACCAAGCATTATAGCCCATGACAATGCTGGCTGAGGGTGTCGTGGGGTGTAATCCCAAGCCAAAAAAAAGGAACAAGGATCTCCCATCCAAAGAGGAGAATCCTTACTTCCTAAAAGCTTCCATTTTCAAACAAGTTAAAGAGCAGTCCTCAATAGTTACTTGCAATGTATAGAAGCCCTTTGCTGAGAACTACAAAGAAAGATCCGGTCAGTTCACAGTGAGTCTTCACAACTAGAAATTGTGTACTAGAAATTGTTGCACAGAAAGGTATTCCTTGCTAGGGAAATGATTAAGTATTCTCACTATTCCACCAGTATCGCTAATTAGTTTAAGTAAATAAAGTAAGAACCAGCTGAATGTGCCAAGTTAGAAGAGCTCACCTAAAGCATCATTATTTTCAGCAACCTCTGAACTGCCAACAACTTGCATGCAGTTAAGCACTTAAGGCTGTCTTCCACACATGAGCAGCTCACCCTGGCAAAAAAAGCAGGCCAATGTTGCTGATTCCAAGCATGGCCTTTCCCCCTCTCCTTTTCTGAAGCTTATTAATTTTACCGAATTAATCCCCATCCATCCTGCATCTTTTCCACCAGTTGTACCCTTCGGGCTTCGGGTTTCTGCATTAACTGAGCAGCTTGTTTCTCTATAGTCTTGTGATCCTGCTCTGGTCAAAATTTGCAAATCTAGTAAGGAGGAGAATCTAAAAATTCCATAGAAGTCAAAACGTAAAAGAAAAAAGGCAACAGCTCAATATATATATATATATATATGTTTTACAATCCCTACCACTGCCATATGGTATAAAAACAGAGCTACCAGTTTAAGGTTGGGACAACAAGATGCCACGGCATGCAAATTTGTATTTTATGTGCATTTCCTTTATAATGTATATTTTTCATTTGAACATTTCTGTTAATAAATTAGAAATCTGAGTTTAAAAGAATGGTATTTTTGTTCTTCGTTCATCTGAAAACATCTTGGCATCTCAAGTCTGTTTCTCACAGCATTATATTTCAAAGCTGTATTTCTCTGAACCTGTATTTTCAGATCAAGAACTCCCTGCAACCAGGGAGGGTGGAGACTTTCAAAGACATCCAGAAATTCCATTTTACTCTTATTTTATAAAGACAGAATATATAACTCATAAGCAGATAATACAGAATGCATAGATGCAGCTGAACTGCCATAATATGCTGCCTTTACCATCAAACTGTCTGATGTAAGAATTATTTGGGATTGGTTGGTAACAATAATAATAGGTACAATAGAAAATTTTCCCTGGGACCTAGCATTCGATTTCCAACTGCATCTATTGGCTTCTTCAGAACATGTGAGAAGACTCAATTTTTAAAAAGTGAGATGTTATCGACAAAATCACAATTTACTGGGCTGCCAGTCTGACATTCTGGACTGAATGAGCATCGTTAAATTTGGGGGGGGGGGGGTTACTTAGTCACTGCAATACCATCTCCAGCCACAAGAGGCCACTGCAACATCAGAGGTTTACATTTTTCAGTGGGGAGGAGGGACATTCTTCCTCACCAGGTGCCCCTCAGTGGAAAGCCAAACATGCGAGAGTCTGCGTGCATAGGTGTACAAAGGAGGGCCAGTGTGCAGTTTCACAATCACATCACTACCCCGCCCTCACCCCTTCCCAAATGGCCAGAAGCACAGCAACCTACCCATTGTGCGGTGTGGTGCAGATGGATGCCGGGGGAACGCACAGCACGGGTTTCGTCACCCGCACCGGCTGAGAGCCTGGAGCAGGGCTAACTCCAAAGGGCCGGGCTGTCTTGTTGAGGGCAGAGCTGGGAGTGAAGTTGTATTTGGGGGGCTGGGAAGAAGGGAGTGCATCCTAGACAAAAGACAAAACAACAATGCCCAAGCTGGCACGGCAGGCAACATGCAAGGGCGCCCAGTTATCAGGCAGAGCCAGAGGCCGCAGTGTCCCAGATGGAAGCCAGGCCACTCAGGAGTCTTCTTTGAGCACCGAGACAATAAATACAAGCTGGTGCAGAGCTGGAACATAAGCCAGGGGTCCATCTTTGTCTCTATCTCTGTCTGTCTACACAGACCCTGGGCTTGTTCAGCAAATCCCTTCAAGGGCCAAAAGGGCCCTTCTACAGCTGCCCAGAGGATGTGCAAAAAAAGCAATCCAGGTAATCAGCTGCCTTCCATCTGAACAGCGAAAACAGGCATTTACACGGGCACATGCTGAAGTTTTAAGGAGCCAAAACCAAACCATGCATGTCTCTTTCTCTACCCTCATCTCATTTCCCTCTTCCACCAATGGACCGGAAAAAAATGAATGGGGGATCTTCCAGGGCAGCCCTCCCGAGACCTTGGAAGGACCACTCCCCCTCCAGGATCTGGCCCTTTGCCTCTCTACTGTGTGAAGCAAAGACCCCATTCTGGGATCAACATGGCCCTCCCTACTTGTAGCTTCAAGCTTCTATCCCTTGAGAATTGTACACAGCTACACCAGGGTAATGCCCATGTCCAATTTTCTGACTTCTGGAAGTTCTGAAGAACAATTTAAAAATAAACTGACAATGAGCAATAAGCCAGACATTCAGGAAGGAAAAAAAGGTGCTGCATTCTACAGCTCTTTAAATGGCCTTCCTATATCAGAACATCACACTCAGATAAGGAGATGAGAATGTATTTTTTTATATGCAAGTAGTCCTCAACTTGCGATCATTCATTTAGTGACTGTTTGGAGTTACAACGGCACTGGAAAAAGTGACTTATGACCGTTTTTTGCACTTATGTCTGCTGTAGCATCCCCACCGTCACATGATCAGAATTGGAGTGCTTGGCAACTGGCATGTATTTCTGACAGTTGCACTGTTCTGGGGGGGGGGTCATGTGATCACCGTTTCTAACCCGGCACCGGACAAGCAAAGTCAAAGGGGAAGGCAGGTTTACTTAAAGACTGCCTGATTCACTTAACTGCAGTGATTTGCTTAACAAGGGTAGCAAAAAAGATCACAAAAAGATTAGCAACTGCCTCGCTTAGCAACAGAAACGTTGGGCTCAATTGTGTTCGTAAATGGAGGACCATCTGGATCATATTTAGCAACTGCCCATCTCCCTCATAGAACGACTCTGGTTGGTTTACCAAAATCAGATGCAAGGAATAAAAAATAAAGCATTTCTACCGATTGCTGAGAATAATCCCAATTGGAATTATCCAGAAACTCAGCATGGATGTTCACTGAAGACTAAGAAGGCTCATGTACACCTCCGAAGCTCAAGACACCCGTATCTACTGTTATTTGGGGTATTAAAATAACTATCTGTACAAAGACGGTCTGGCTCTGTGTGCGGAAATTGTTTCCTGGTCAGAACTTTCAAACTGTGGAATATTTTTCACACCTCTGCCCAGACCATATATGGACATTTATTATCCTTTTGAAACACATTGTGTATCTATGTTTCAGTAACATCTAGGACAGAGGTCTCCAACCTTGGTCCTTTTAAGGTCTGTGAACTTCAACTCCCAGAATTCCCCAGCCAGCCAGCCATGCTGGCTGGGGGATTCTGGGAATTGAAGTCCACGGGCCTTAAAGGGACCAAGGTTGGAGACCTCTGATCTAGGAGATGCTAGATCACCTCCAACCTTATTTCAGAGTTTCCCAAAGAGAAGTGAGAGACACAGAGAGAAACAGCTGCACACGCACCTTCAGAGGTTTGCCTAGGAGATTCTGGACTCTGCAAGAGAAAAAAAAAAGGTTGTTAACAGAGAAGTTGAATTCAGCTATACAATGGACAATCAAAGCTTTCTGCAAGTCAACAACATTACTGCAACCATCTGTAACCATGGAGAGCTAAAGCAAATTAGTACATATGCAATCCAGCTCCTTTCACACCATAATAAGGCATCTGGAAAGGAGGTTTTGGGAGGGAACAGTCATGAGAAGTTAGACAATTCAGGGAGTGCAATTTTTTTCCAGACTGTCTGGAAATTCTTGCAATGAAGAAATAATATTTCTCCTTTGCATTCTAACGTACTCTCTTTAAAAAATGATTACTTTTTTTCAGTTCAGATCACTCTCTTGTAAAATATCAATTTGCATACTCCATGTACTTCCGTACTGCCAAAACAGTAGCAAAGACTCTATAGTCCTCGCTTAACTACTGTCTTGAATAGTGACCATTCCATTACCACGGTGTTGAAAAAGTAACTTTTCGAACAATCATCATTTATGACTTTCACAGGCCTATAAAGCAAAGGAAAGCTGAAAAAAGATTGTAAGCACAGTAGTGGTTTCCCTTAGCTACTGCTCTGTTTAACAACCAAGTGTCTGATCCCGGTTGTGTTTGCTAAACAAGGACTACCTTTATAGTTTAATCTGCTTTTGCAGACTGAAAATAACAGGGGAGGTATGATGAAACTAAAATAAATCAGGTACAGTAAACTGTGGATTGAGAGTAACTTGGTCGGAGAGTGTTTTGCAAAACAAATATTTTTAATAATTTTTAACTTGATAAACAAGTGACATCTTGCATTACAAATAGTAGAGTATACACACACTCTCTCGTTGTGGGATTGTGGGTAATGCTTGGTCGCTTTGATATATGAGTGCTCTGGATTACAAGCACGGTTCTGGAATTAATTGTGCTTGCAATCCAAGGTTTTACTGTGTATGTGCTTGTTTGCGCTTTTGCATTATGACAGAATCCTGACAAACAGGATTTTTTAAAAAGTGGACTACATTAGATAGCAACAACTGAATAACACAAATGAAATGATGACTAAGCTTGAATAAAACATACATTAAAAAAGCATCATGGGTAACTCTGATAACACGTCCGCCACTTCCCTTTCAGATATTTCTCCAACTACTAACCACAATACATGCTCCACATCAAACATGTGAGATTATTGCTAGTATCTGATTCAATTATTTCATCTATTTTTCTTCCATTAATCTCATAACCTCCTTCCTAAAAACCATATCCCAAATACCTAAATTTGCCCTGTTGTGTAGTATGCTGTCTATATGGAAGTCATTATTGCACACATTTGGTCAGACTTCTATTATGAATATATATTATCAATTTTGCCATTGCTGCACATTCTCCAATTATGGCCTCCCGATCTGATATCGTCAGCAGAGGCCCTTTTTTCTAATGTTGTGCCAAATGTGTTCTTGCAGCTGTCAGCACATATCTTAGTAAATTGTAACATTTTTTTTTCTGGGATTGCAGCCAATAAAAATGCTTGTGGTTTCAGTTTAAATTTTATTTTGGGGATTTTCAGAATATTTTGATGCATTGCTTTCCAATACTTTTTGAGTTTTTGGCATAACCACCACATACGATAAAATGTTCATTCCTCGCTATGACATTTCCAACATGGATTGTTATATGATTTACCCAACTTGAAAATTATTGGTGGAGTCATAAACCATCTGTAAAACATTTTAGATCAATTGTCCCTTAAATATAACATGGAGTAAATTTTCATTGATTTTTTCCCTGTAGTTCTTGCCATTTTTGTATCACAATTAAGGATTGTTTCAGATCATGTTATCTTTCTGGGAGGGGGATCTCTGTTAGATGACTCCTCCTTCTTCCAAATGACAAAAAATACAATTATCAAAAACACATGTGTATTATGGCATACATACCCATACAGTGCATATTTTATTAATTCTATTATCTAGATTTTTATGCAAGAAAATCACAGCAACAAGCAAATATCGCACTAATTGGTAAGAGTATTAATAAAGCTGCTGCAGAAGGAAGACAGCAGAAAATTAATATTGGGGTTAGGTTTATGCTTTAATTTAGAAGATTCTTAAAACAAATATATAACTGAAAGCAGAAGTGGTTTTTTTAGGATTATTAAATAAAGACCTTGATAAAATGAAGCTTTGTTATTATGTATGTTGACTGCAGCTAGAATTTTACACATTCAAAACTGGAAAGATACATCAATTCCCACAATGAAAGAATAGATGGGAAAAGTGATCAAATTGACAGACTGCAAAATTAACTGCCCTAATTAAGGAAAAAATGTATCAAATTTTGTTTCTAGCTGGAGACCACTTCTGGATTTTGTGCTCAAAAAGGGGGATTTGGATTTTGTTAATTAGATTAGTATGCTGTTATAGAATTGGTACTTACTAATTACTTACTAATTCTATAAAAGTAAACTGTTGAGATTGTAACTTTACTTTGTCTTAAGTGCATCGAAACAGGGGTTTTTTTCCTTTCTTTCTCTCACACCTTTCCCCCTCCCTTTCTTTTCCCTCCCTCACTTTCCCTGTTGTCTTAATTTTCACTTGTATTTTATGTTAAGATAAACTTCAAACAAAGTTATATTACAAAACAGACAGTGGAAAAATTAAACCCTTAAAGTCACTCAACTAAAAACAGCTAAACTGCTTTTTTGAGAGCAGAATGAATTTTGGGATAGCATTTCATAATGTTGGCATCACCATTAAGAAGCTCATCAGTGACCAGAACAGAGCTTCTACCGTAGCACTTATCATAAAGTTCATGTAGATAACTACAATTTGTCTCTTAAGGGTTTAGAATGTATAACAACAGGGTCATCCCACTAACTACATTCTATACCAACTGCAGCTTCCAAGCTATCCTTATAAGGAAATCCAACAACAGGCACTGTGTTCATCCAAAAATAATTGCATTTGCCATGCTTTGGCCATCCCACATTTATTTTGGCTATAACGTTTTCATGCTATCTGCTTCACAGGTGTGAAACTGAAATAATAAACAATTAACAAGCAAAGTTGCTTTGGCAGGTATTTTCCCTGCCTCTTAACTTTCAGGAAATACCAACCAGCACCACCTTGCTTGTTAATTGCTTATTATTTCAAATCCACACCTGTTTTCACCTAGGAATCCCTCTTGTGTAGTCTGAAATCAGCTTGAATGCTTTGGCTGAAATCCATGTGAAGTCACACTATTGCAAGACAGTCAGTCCTAAGTCCTTTTTTGCAGGAGAAAATGCACATCTGGAATCAAGGCCATATTGGTTATGCAGGAAACTGTCTACAGGCTCTACAATATGCTTAACAATTCTGGACAGTGAGCTGCAATTTTGTTTGGGCTATTATTGCTATTAATGCTAAACTTGTACATTGCTTTATCATTCAGATTTCCAGGGGCTTAAAAGGTAAACTACAAGAACTAATTCAAGTAGCCAGCTAGATAGATTTCTTTCCTGTTAATTCTAATGAACCTTTATTTCAGGAACAACTGGAATCCTAGTTTAAAATTCCAGATGCTCTGACCTAAAACATTCTACACTGCTTATTACTTTGGTTTAAGTTTTTAAACAGGGAATGTGATGGTTGGGAAGCCTTGTGGGGGGAAAAAGAGGATACTCATCTTCTATTTCCTATCAGTTTGGTGTGACTTAGGAGCCTTTACCTTCAGGATGTAAAATTTAGGCAGGTGGATATTTGCTTTATTAAATATCAAAATGAAAGCTGGCAAGCCAGCTGCTATCCTAGAGTGTAATGACATCCAAAAGGACTGAGTCTGAATGATATAAACATCTGGATGAAACCAAGCATTATTCTAACATGTCCATTATGTTCCTGAAAGAAAACCCCCAGCATCCAGCATAAGAGCTACTTACTTGCTTAAGCTGAGGGAGAGTTTGTCCCCACAGGCACGGATCTTGTTCTGGGCTTCAATGTGGGTCATGGTGCTGGTGCTCTCTCCATCAATGCTGAGCACCCAATCCCCAACTCCAACCCCTGCCTGCGTTGCCTTTCCCCCAGGGGTGAGCTGCAAGGAAAGAAAAAAAGTTATTCCCAATATGAAGACTTCATTCATGGAACCTGTCGCAAAAATCCTTCCAATGCCAATAAGGTATGGAGTTGGGCCAGGAGAAATGGGAGCGGACACAACTCTTGTTTTTCTCTGTGCCCTTTTTGCTAAATAACATGTGTGGAAATATTACATTTATTCCCAAAGACGTTTCTCAAAGGTAATAGTGCTTGGATTGCAGTGTGATACAGCAAGCTAAGGGACACACCCGAATGGTGGCAACCCATACCTTTGCCAAGTCATATTTCTCGGTCTTCCCAAACTCAGAGGGACATTTCAAAGTGGTCAAACAAAATATGCACTTAAAAAAAGGTTTGTGTTCACTACGGAGAGCCTATTTTCTTTATTATCAAAAGACTGCTTTCTATTTTCAGGCACTTCCATTTTAAGTTTCAGTAAATGTGATGAAATATTTTATGACATGATGATTGTACTTTATAACATGACATGATGAATGTACTTTATGATTATGAATGCATCTTAGATTGTAATCATTGTTTTCCAATTATAGCCTTATGATTGTAATCACAGCTTGTCAATTGTAGCCTGTATATAAGTATTGAGCATGTACACTGGAGAGAAGTTCCTTGTGTGTCCAGACACTCTTGGCCAATAAATTCAATTCAATTCAATTCAATTCTATTCTATTCTATTCTATTCTATTCAGATGATTTTGTAATAAGCTAAGCCAGGATCCCTCTGCTGTTGGCCCTGTCTTCCTGTTCATTAAATTCTACAGCTACTCCAAGCAAACTGGACTGATGTTCTCTTTCAGCAAGGAGACGGACCACTAACAGTACAAGGAAAACATAATTTACAACACAAATAGTCCAAAGATTTGCTCATCATTAAATTCTGCCTCCAAAACTTTCAGATGTGTTAGTATTGCTTTATACTGCACTGATAAGGTCACACTTGGAATACTATGTTCTGGTCACCATGATACATGAAAGATGTTGACACTCTAGAAAGAGTACAAAGAAGAGCAAGAAAAATGATTAGGGGACTGGAGGCTAAACCGTATGAAGAACAGTTGTGGGAACTGGGAAGGGCCCTCAGGCTACATCTGGCCCTCCAGAATGTTCCTTCCGGCCCACCCACCTCCTCCCATTTGCAGTGCTCCGATAAAACAGATTCATTCCATTAAATTTTATTCACTCCTTTGTAAAATGGATTTTTCCCCCAGCTCTTGAATGTTTACAAAATGTCCACTGTGGCCCTCAGTCTGAAAAGATCGGATACCCCTGGTCTAGTCTAATGAAGAAAAGGACTACGGGTGTCACGACAACAGTCTTCTAATATTTGAGGAGTTGTCACAGAGAAGAGTGGGCCAACCTATGCTCCAAATTAGCACCTGAAGGAAAGACAAGAAGTAACAGATGGAAGATTATCAAAGAGATGCCCACCTAGAATTAAGGAGAAATTTCCTGACAGTGAGAACAATTAATCAATGGAACGGTTTGCCTCCTGAAGTTGTGGGTGCTCCCTCACTGGCAGTTTTTAAGAAGAGATTGGACAGCCATTTGAGTCTCCTGCTCAAGCAGGGGATTAGACCAGAACGGAGGTCTCCAACCTTGGTCCCTTTAAGGCTTGTGGACTTCAACTCCCAGAATTCCTCAGCCACCATGGCTATCTGAGGAATTCAG
>JANHFO010002965.1:106142-127687 GCA_032468095.1 Pareas carinatus | reverse complement strand
ACAAATGCTGGTATGGCTTTTTCTGGAAGAAGCTTGGTCTGCCTTGAACATCCCAGCAAATTTTCAATGCCATCAATATTCCCATGAATAATTACTCTAAAGAGTCAAGAAACCACGTTTCTAAGCAACTCTCCCAATAACTACTAGAGCCACCTGGTATGAACACCCAAACAAGAAGTCATACCTTTAGGAAATTTCACTATATTATATTAAAAAAGCACACTGATCATTGAATTGTCAGATTTTTTTCCTTTGCCTCAACAAAATTGTTCTCTTAAAAAAGTTTGGAGAGGAAGAAAATCAGGACAAAACATGCACTTTAAAGATGCTAGTGAGTCCTGCAATTTTGGAATGGCGATCTCCTTGTACTTAGGACAGAATAAAGTATTCCTGCAAGTCCAGTTTGACATGAACATAAAAGAACTGAGTGATTGCTGGCAAATAAATTTCAGTGGGAGCCCTGCTTTCTTGACGCAGATTCAGACTGTCCCTGGACTTGTAAATATCACACTTAACACTCTGACAACAGATTCCAAGAGACATGTAAGCAGTACCAAGGACAGAATGCTCTAGTAGGGCTGGAAAAGTGAGAATGGATAATAAGCTAGCCCTAACAAAGGAATTAGACCCTGATATTTGCCAGTGCAGTCATTCTTCAGAGCTAAACCTTTTCTCCAGGTAAACAGATGCTTCGTCAGTTTGTATTTTCATAAAAGGAAAACTACTGCAAGAAATACACACCGCTGTAAGTTCCCATAATATAAGAGGCCATACCAGAAGAGGCTGAGCCAAACTTTTATGTTTCATGGGATGCTTCACACCAACCTTTTCCAAAGTAGCAGTCTCCAGATATTTTTGAACTACAACTCCAGGAGCCAAATGCTAGAAATGTTGGGAAAACAACACAACCCACAGAATGCCACACCAGGAAAGAATGCTCTATAAAGCCACATACTGAAGAAACAATGTCAGGAGTATTAATATTCAGAAAACATGGAGATGCAGAGAGTAAAGAAGATGACCGTGATGGAGATATGCAAGATCTATTGATAGGGTGCTGTGAGGGGACCTCTTTAGGGCAGTGGGGCAGACTAGGAGGGAAAATGAATAGGAGAAAAGTGAAGCTTTTGAGGAATGGAATAATCAAATCAGATCACCTTAACCCTTTAGGTGTGAGCAATATTAGATGAGACTCATAACAATTTCTACAAAACTGAGGCGCTCAAGTCACAACATGGACCACCATTTTGGAACCTATCCTTTGGCGTGTGACAAATATGAACATAATAGAACCCTTTCCTTGGCCTATGAAGACTTCTCTGAGGGAAGTCTTCACAGTCATAAGATAGCGTAGACATTAAAACAGCCAATTCATTGTTCAGGATGACCTATGATGCAAATGACTTCCTGAGAGGAAGAAAAAACTAGCCTTGAAAAACAACAATGCATCCCCACCCCCAGAATAGTACTATACAGCACAATACACATAGAAAGAATCTTTAAAAGGCAAGCAGTGCATACAGGTCCACCATCCCAGGTGTTGAAGGGCAAAAAAAGCCTGGAATGCTCTAAGCAACAACCAGGAAGATCACAGGACCTGAAGCTGGGCAACAGGCGCTTATCAAGAATGCACTAGCTAACCTTCCATTTTCTGGCACGGTTGAATTCCCTCCCCCCTCCCCACTTCCTTCCTTCTTTACAGACCAAATAGGTCTACAAACTGCCCTCCTCTTGGCTGTATACTTAATCAGGCTGGGCAGGAAGTTCACGGCTCCAGGGTCTGCCCTGTGGACAGGCAGTCTATTCCCAGACATACCTCACTGCTGAGGCCCCATAATCTCCAATCCAGGGAAAGCAGGCATGTAGTGTTCCTTCTATAAGCCAGAGCTTCCCTGTTTCCTGCCTGGGTTGTGGTTTCAGTCCTGAAGCCAGCTGCATCAGACAACACCTGGCTTCTGGCTTCCAGCTTCCTTCCTTCACTCTCCACCTTCTGGCCTTTTGCAACTTTCTGCATTTTATGCTTCTTCGTTTCCCTGACCTTCCCAAATGATGGCGACCTTCCCGTTGGATGCTCCATACCTGCTTGCTGCAGCCGACCTTGAAAGAAGAGTCGAGACAGTGAAATTGGTTCTCCATTCAAATATCTAGCTCTCCTATTGAACAGATGTTGTGGAGCCAACTGCTATCGTGCTGTTACTAACCTTTAAGCAGGGAAAGTCAAAGTGGTATGTTGCTTTTTTAAGACAGGGGTCCCCAACCCATGGTCCATGGACCAGCAACGGTCTGTGGCATGCCAGCAACCAGGTCACGCAAACAAGCCAAGCCCCATTCCCAGGATGCAGGCAGCACACAAAACCACTCCCCCTCTGGTCCATGGAAGAAACATTCCTCCATGGAAACGGTCCATGGTGCCTAAAAGGTTGGGGGCTACTGTTTTAAGAATTGCACATGTGTATTGGAACTCATCTCTATTGCCCTTATTTGGCACTGCATTCAGGCACTGGTATTTACATTTTACAGATACGGGAATACATATCCACAAACATTCCAGGAATATTACTCCTGGGCCTTTTTCTTGTTTAACATGCTTGTGTGGGTGTGGGTATATATGTGTGCGTGTGTACTTGCTGATATGCATTCAGACAAGTAGGTCAGCCTTTCTCAACTGAATAACATCCGTCAAGTTCAGCCAACATCACCTCTGCCCAAAAATTATATACGCAGCAATCAAAATGATATAGATGGAGAGTCTGGGGAAGAAGAGCCTAGCCCTCAATGAAAACAGGTTTTAAAAGACAATAAAAGCATCTGGCAGAAACCTGAAAGTCAGAGGGTGATTATATTGGCCATCAGCACCTCAGGAAGGACTTCAGTGTTCTTATCTCTCATCTTGATGAAAAAACCTCACCCCATTACTGTTCCGCTTGGCTTGTAGGACTGAGGCAGTTCAAAGCATCTGGCATGGATTTCTATCAAGGTTTCCAACCCAGGAATAAACTTTTTCTACCTTATAGAGCCAAACTCTAAGTTGGCAACCTTCCCCCTCTATAATTCTGATAGAATCAAACTCCAACAAGTGCGTTAGGTATCTAGCCAGGGTTTTCAGAAAACTGTTAATGATCCCATCCTCAGTAAACAGCAGCTACGCATCCAGTTCCCAAGCTACCAGACAAATTGGGGAAATGTCCCATATAAGGCCATGTGCAGCACCTGGGGGAGGCACCTCTTCCATCCGACCAATGAGCTTCCTTGGAAAAGGCCCACCTTGCTTCTGCCTTATTTAACAGCGAGGAGTGTATTTTTATCCTGTTTTCCATTTGACCTCAGCAATCCCCCCTGGTTTTCAGGACTCAGCTTTGGAACAGCTGAACAAGTCAGGCATAAATCTTCCCATCTGCTTTTTCCTGTCATCAATCATTCCCCGATTCTTCTGGAAGAGCAGGGATCTGACGTCTATGCCCCATACAACACCGTCATCCTGGTTGTTGGATTAGATGGTTCTTCAAATAACCTTGCTATAGCCATTTCCCCTACTAAGGGAGAGGCACCAGGCACAAGAAAAAAGCAGACCACTTGGTATGATGAACAGAGCCAGGAACCTGAGAAATGGAATTCATCCAGCTTCATCCTCCCTGGCAGGTTTGTGCCAAGCTAGATATGCCAGAATAAACACAAAAGGCTTCTCCAGCTGTACATGAGTTGCAAGACCACTCCGACACATTGCTGCAATAAGGAAACCAAAAATATTTCATCTACTTGCCAGTCTGTGACTCACACATCTTTCTACTTGCACACTCGAGCTACGCAAAAGTTACAAGCTCACAATGACCTAAAGGAAGCAGGCAGCACAGAACAGTCATACATTCCAGTTCTAAGCCAGAGGATTTAATGAGCCAATAGGTTCTGCTGTACTGCAACGGATTAATGTTTATTTAGTATCAACCCCACAGTGCAGAAACCAGACAGATATTAAACTCCATATCCCTGGAAGTCAGCTTCTTCCATCTCTCAAGTCAGTGGGATGCTTTAACCACATAGACAAAATGAACTTCTGTGGTTCCCCGTAAATAAGACTAATAAGATGCATTCGGGCTTGTTTTCCAGTTAGACCTTAGTTTGAGGGAAATACGGTACTCGATGTGTCCATCTGACTGACGATATGAACTGGGGCTTGTTTTGGGGGTAGGGCTTCTATTACGAGCATCCTGAAAAATCATGCTAGGGCTTATTTTCCGGTTAGGTCTTATTTTCAGGGAAACGGGGTAGATATCTTGATTATTTGATGTTCTACTCTCTGAAATAAAAGAATATCTCTGAATGTTCTGCAGAAGAGACCGCCCAAACCATAGAAGTGTGCCCAATAAATAACTTTTTTTAAAAAAAGTAAGAAACCTCAATTTTAATTCCTAAAATGACTTATTAGCAACCATCAAACTTCAGAACAGACATGGCTATTAATCTCTATTTTTCCAGAAAAGAAACTCAGCCTCTTGCTCAGGACTAGGTAATTGCAGAAACTTCATGAACTTCTTACAAGTAAATTAGCTGTTTACGTCAGACTAAAAGAAGTCATATCTAAGCAGAAGATCTACCTGATGAAAACATACAAATCAGGCGATATTGGTCAGTCGTGCCTTTTCTTTTTATCCCTTTAACAGCATTTTGGCTATTTCCCCCACCACCACCAAAGTGAATGAATGAATGAATCAAGGGCTCTCTATAGCAAGTCCTATAGCTGCTGTAGGATTCTCTACTACATCCTGGATAACTGCAGTGTTTAAGGGCAGCATTCATAGGAATAGATCTGATCTGACAACCATGATCAGCCGATCTTGTTATAACATCCAGAAAGACATCAGATGACCTATAGGCAGCCCAGTTTTTAAACAAGAAGGGAGCAATGAGCAAGCACAAACCTAAACCATCCTTTAATTACAGATAGTCCTTGACTTGAGAACCACAATTGAGTCACAATTTTCTGTTGCTAAGTGAAACATTTGTAAAGTGAATTTTGCCCCATTTTACGACCTTTCTCATCACAGTTGTTAACTGAATCACTGCTCTTGTTAAATTAGTAACACGGTGGTTAAGGGAATCTGGCTTCCCCATGACCCATCAACCATCATAAATAGGAGTCAGTTGCCATGATCTGAATTTTGATCACATCACCATGGAGATGCTGTAGCAGTTGTAAGTGTGGAAAATGGTCATAACCGCTTAAGCACTGTTATATACTGCACTGTTAAGCGGCATAGAAGTCTAAATAATAAATAAATAAATAAATAAGTTGCTTTTTTCAATGATGTTATAACTTCAAACGGTCACTAAATAAACTGTTTTAAGTCAAAGACCGCCTACACAGCCTCAAAAGCCACTTTGAGATAGAATAGGAAATGAAACCAGCCTGTTGCTGTATACAACTATATATACCAGTGTGAAACTGATCAGAGGCAGCATCCCAATTTATTTATCTGTAGTTCTCAGGCAAGATACAGCTGGATTTTAAAGGTATGTTTTTTATTTATTTATTTAAGGTTTTATGTCATATTTTAATTATATGACCGCAAGTTGCCTAGGATTACCTAGGCAAGATTGGTGGCTTAGAAGTTTAATAATTAATAAATACTTTTTAAAAAGATACTTTAAAAAAAGCACTGCAGGCTAAATAAACACCAATGCAGTACTAACCTCTTGCAGACTTTTGACAGGTCAAAAGATTTACAAATTAGGCTACAGTTGTCTAAAAATCACAGAATCAGAAAAGAAACTTTTAGGATTACAGCAGGAAAGACTTTTTTAAAAATTCCTTGTGTGTTCCTCCTCACTCCTATCTAAAGCCAGACTTGGGGCTGACTAAGCTGTGTGACTAAGTAAAGAACAAGTTAAGAGGGCAGGCCACCCAATTCTAGTTCCCATCAGACATCAGGTAATTCATGTAGAAAGGATGACTTATCTAAGGTGTAATGTAAATCTTAATTTCAGTCGAACTGGCCTATACTTGGGAGCTTGTACAAAAAGTTAGCCGAAGTGGCCTACATAATGCAAATCCACTCCTAATATCTGAAACAGAATGCCTGCTCCAACAGCATGTCCCACCGTCTCTCACTTCTTTCCCTACTAGATACTTATGCCAACAATTGCAGGAAAGAAGCCCACACACATAGCAGAGTTGGGTGGAGATGCTAAAGAACATAACTTTCTCTTCCAAGAAAGACCCAGATTCATCTTTCCAGAATCACTCACTAAAATGTTAGAGAGCTGCTTCTGCTTTTGGCCTTAAAGTGGCCTTAAGCTACTCTTTCCCATCCTCATGCCATTAACCACTAACTATGCAAGCTAAGGACAGGGGGGGCAGAGAACTACAGGGGAAGAAAGCATCCCAAACAGAATGTACTACTCGATCTCTGTTCTTCAACAAAGCCATCTCAGAACAGATGGGCTCTAGAAATCCACTTCAATCATCCTGGGACACAAATTCCTTAGAATCACAACTCCAAAAGGGAAAGCAGTCTTCTGGAAACTCTCTTCACTTTCAGACAGTAGTGATTGACTGCCTTTCTAGTCATTTATGGGTAAGTACCAAGAACTGGATCTAGATTAACTGAAAGATAATTACTCCCATCTTAAACTTGCACCAACTTTCTGATTTTCAAAGATCATTCTTCAGAGTACAAAGGACAAAAGATGTGAAAAGTATGCACAATCCTTCACCACATTACAATGACTGGGAACAACTATTTAGTCTGAAAAAAAAGACTACAGCAGTTGTGACAGAGGCATCTAACCCAGCATGAACACCTAGTCTTGGAACAGGACAGTCTGCCTGAGAAGCACTACAAAAACCATAACCTTAAAGAGCAGTCTCAAAAGAGGGCCCCCTATACTTAGAAATAGAAGTTTTCCATACATTTCCATATTTAATTCCTCTTCTGAATGCCCATATCCTATGAGTCATAGGCACAGCATTGTGTCCTCCAAGCTAGCATTTGTAAAAAAGTAAACCAGAAACAAAAAGAAATTATATGTTATAGTGGTAATAAAATTATCACAAACAATAGTATGAAGCTGCAGTGTAGGTTTCTCTTCACATTTTGGTTCTAGATTAGAACAAGGCTCAGGATTCAGGACAGTTAAAATTCACATTCTCCCAAAACAAGAGGATCACATCTATTAATCAATCAAACTGAACAATATATGAAACATATCCTGCGATAGCCATCTTTCCTTTTCAGATGTTCCTCACCTGCTGTTTATATCTTTTCAAGTATTTAGCTGCTGCCACTGTTTTTTATTTTACAGTAATAAAGCTGCTATTCTCTAGATTTAGACTGTAGAAACTTGTGATCACGTCTATTGAAAACTCTAAATATGGTAGTCAGGCATTCCTGCACGCATGACTAAGAGTATGGTCAATAACTCACAAATATTTTACTAATATTTGAATGGGAGACGCCAAGTGCAATACCTATCTGCATTCCACTGTTTATTTTCCATGCCAGAAGCTTCTGCATTTTATGCCCAGAGGTTTCACACTGTCCTCTGCTCTGCCTATGTTTTTACTCATATCATAGTTGGGGTACTACAGCCATCAAGATCAAAGGTTTTCAAATTGTTTTAGACCAAGAAGCAAGTTAAGGCTTGTCTTTTCTAGCATTTCTGATCATGAGGCAAAGCTCTAGTGTGTTTGTTTCAGCGGCACATATACTAAAATCGGAACGATATAAGGACGAATAGCATGGCCGCTCCACAGGGATAAAGTGTTCCTTTTTTAAAAAAAAAAAAGAGAGAGGCAAAACTCTAGTGATAGAATACTGACAAGGGAGCATATTATTTTGTCCTTAGTCTCACCAAACCCCATCAAGTTCTCACGAACCGTTATGAAACAAAGGTTTTACTGAACTACAACTCCCAAAGCGCTCACTAAAATCACACTGACTAAGGACTGCCATTCAGTTTCCTTTAGAAAGCAACAAGTTTCACCTCCAGCCTTTGAATATCTTTATTGCCTCTTTATTAGGAGCCTCAGCCTGGTCCAGGTAGTCATAGAGTATCCAGCTTGACCGAAAGCCGTCTTTAGTATTTTTTCACCCAAATTATTAATATTTAACAGAAGCAAATCCTGACCTAATCATTCCTGATAACGTCATAATCTCGACGTATCTGACCATCTCCTTCCGGATGTTCCACATATTTCCCAGCATTTATTAAGCAGAAAAGGAAATCAATGTTGTTGTTGTTTTTGACCAAGACGAGGAAAGCGTGTATTGAAAAACAAACAGATCATTTTTGGATGGACAAGAGCAAAATGAGGCAACTCTAGTGGAAAGATACAATAGTGTCGGAAATAGCAATGAATCTTTGCACCATACTCCCTCTGAAGCTTGCCAAGATAGACAAAGCTGCTCTCCCGGAGCACAGGTCAGCGGTAGCCATCTGCCTTTGTCCAAGCAGTAGAGGGAGGGCGGGAGGGAGGGAGAGGGGGACGGGGATGAGGTGGGCGGGAGGATGGACTATTCTTAACCACGATGCCTGCTGACAAATGCAGTGAGACACAACAGCACAGGAAGGAAAGCTTTCCCAAGGCCTGACCACTACGGGAGGGCCCGCCTCCCCTGCGAACGGAACGGGCTGCTGTGGCATGCTAGGGCCAAGGAGAGGGGCCGCAACCCTCGTCTGGTATGTTTGCGGGAGGCACTAGCTGGGGGTCTCACCACAGAATGGCTCTGCCCTGTCTAGGCTGGGGCTTTGTTAAGAGCTGGCTGTGAGCCAAGAGAAACCTTTCCCCCCCAAAAAAAAACGAGAGCGGGAGTGAGGGAGTGGGAATAGCTGGGGCTGCTCTCCTAGCAGGAAAACAGAGCTCATTCCCCCGGGACGGGCTAGAAGAACACTTCTGCAGGAATAGCCAAGCAGAGAATATAATAAACAGGACTGCCCCAGACAAAACCAAACTGGAAAGAAAGTGGAGGGTGAGAGGCACAAAAGCAGAATTCAGGAGAGGGGTTTCCGCGGGGGAAGAGGAGTCTGGCTCTGGGAGACTCCGCGGTGCCCTTCTCCAGCCCCCAGGGCTTTCAGCTCATAAGGAAACCTTCTGCATTGCCAAAGGGCTGCCGGCGTCAGCAGTGGCTGCATTCAGCATTCCTAGGCTTATAAGGTAATTCCAAGGAGAGGGGGAATTGCCTGCAAGCCATCCAGTGACAGCTTTGTAAGCAGCCAAATCACACACACACACACCCCAAGAGGCACTTTCAGGTCAAGAAGGATCCACAACGGGCGACAGCCAATAAGATGGCCCTCCAAGCCCAGAAAGAAAGCTCGAGGTTACACTTAATAATGAGCAATGGGATATACTGAGAAGATGCCTGTGGCTCCTAAGGGGCGGTTGGTTACTAATCTTAACAATAAAGCAAACTTCATGGCACTTGCTCTGGGGCTGAAACGTCTTCATGGGTTTCTATTTTTTTTGGAGGGGGGGATGTCTTAAGTCAGTCCCAGAAACTGCAAAGACAAGCCCATTCGTTTTCTTAGTGAAATTGATCAGAAATGAGTCGTCTTTGCTTTCTTCTCAGAAAGACTTATTTGCCCTAAGTCATCCAGCTGGCTTTGTGCCTAAGGCAGGACTAGAACTCGTCACCTGGTTTTAATCCCGATATCAAACTGACCCTTCCTGCATCCATTATTGCCCTATAAAGAGACAGCTGTGATTCCTGAGTAAGGCACGAGAAGCTGAGGCATTTAAAAAGTGCTCCTCTTAATGCTGCTTTGTCAAACTACAGTTGTATCGATTTTTGAATTGAACATTCCCAAAACATGGTTCTTTGTAATCTCAAACCCCATTTGCAGCTCGGAAAAGTTTGCCACATTGATTGGTAATACTGAGAGCTAGAGTCCTAGTATATCGGCCTGGGAGCTTACATAAGCAGAACAGACTAGTATAAATAACCAATAAAATAAATGCCAGAGAGCGCCAGTTTAGTAAGACCTTATTTGGACTGTCTTGTGAATTCTGTGCCTACGGTCTCTAGCAGGAGAGTGAACCTCTAGGCCAGGGGTTTTCAAACCTTTTCAAGCTGCGGACCTCAAAACATGTTGTTGCTACATGATGGACCCCATTCTCACAAATTCAACTAATTACTAATTGACAATTCATGTACAGTACTTTCTCCAAATTTTTCATGACCTGTCTGCGGACACTTTGGCAACTTGTCACGGATCCCAGGTTCAAAACCTCTGCTCTAGAATATGTCTTAAAAAATGAACAGGAAAAATGAGAGCGACTCCTATACATTTCATTTTGGAGATGCAGAGATTGAGAAGAGAAGCTGTGCATCTTATTCTTATCCTGCTACAAAACTCAGTCTTATTTTGCCTAAATGGAAACCTCATGAATCTGCAAAAAGGGAACCTAAAAAAAGCCTAAACCCAACAGCTGGAAAGAAACAAGATGGATTAGGTACCAACAAATATATCAGCTGCCAGTAATGTGTCAAACCGAAACTGCTGCCCTCTGGATCAACAAAAATTACACATCTTGCCAACACATTTGGAACTGCAGGCATGTGTATTCATATTACCACAATCCCTTCCTGTGCTGCTATCTCCACCTAGCCACATGGCAAGAGCTATTGCCACAGACTCAAAAATAGTGTGGAGGAGCCTCAAGAGCCTGATATCAAGTGACAGCCTAAATGCTAAGGACCTTCTCATTACATCATGGGAGCAATCCAAACTGGCAATTTCCTGAGGGAAGGGCCTTGCTTGGCTTGGTGAACAAAAACACACAGTTTGCTGTGAACATTTTTAATTCAAATGTTTGCAACCAAAAATGATGAAGTAACACAGTCATCGCAATGTCTCAATATCCTCCAAAGGGTACATGGTGGAGGGAGAAATGAAGAATACAACAGTTCCGCTAATGGGTTTTACGCGATATGACTTACCCTGGAAATGGAGAGTGGCATATTGAAGTCCTTTCCACCCTGCAGTCTGAATCCCCATGGTGCTGGCCCATCCAGGAGAACCTTGTATGAATCCATGTCACTCATTTCTAAGGGTTTAGAAAATATTATTATTTAATATTTAGACTTATATACCACTTAACAGTGCTTTAGAGCCCTCTCTAAGCGGTTTACACAGTCAGCATATTGCCCCCCAACAATCTGGGTCCTCATTTTACCAACCTCGGAAGGATGGAAGGCCGAGTCAACCTTGAGCTGGTGAGAATCGAACTGCTGAACTTTTAATGGCTAATGGCAGATGGCAGTCAGCAGAAAGAGCCTGCAGTCCTGCTTTTAACCACTGCACCATCCTGGCTCTCTTAACTATTAACTTAATAGTTACACAAAACAGTGGAAACAAGAAACATTTAGCATGCAGAAGAGGTGTGGTGCCAAAAGATGAGCAAATGATGGCATGCTGCAGAGCAAGATCTTAGAATTTTGCTATTTTATGCAAATATCATTGCCCAATTGCTACACTATTAAACTTTTCCCATTTCTCATTCCCCACCCATTTCTTTACAAAAAAATGCTCACAAGCTTTCCTTGTCCGAAAACATATTGGAAGTCTGTTAACAGAAGCCAAGGTACTTCTTTACCAAGCTGTATTTCCAATAGCCTTGATGCATGGGAGCTTCAGAAATTCTGGCCCAATTTACATGGCGTTTGGACGGGGTTGTTTTATATGTCTGTCAGTTTTGCTCAGGTTTTATTATGTGCTTGAAGTAGTTGCATAAATAAGGCTGCCACATACCTAGGCACTAAATATATTCCTGGACAGGTACAAATGGGAGACTAGACTTTTTTTCTGTTTTAAAAAAAATAGTTTCACATGCATTTATTTAATTAAACAGAAAAGGAAAACAAAACAACAATAAGGCATTATATATATTCAAGCACCTCATCCATGCATATATATGATTATCACATTTTATTAGAACTACTATACCCATGCATAATCTACAACTGTAAGCAACTTCATAATTCCAAGTAACATCATGTCTTCAATCCATTAACTAATTGGGGCCATAAATGATTGCTTCCAATGTGAAACGGCAAGACTTTTAGCAATCAGAAAGGTACAGAAAATGCATTTTTGTTGCCCGTCACTTCCAAGTAATAGGTACTTCCATGTAAATAGGTATGTGCAGTAGTTCAAAAGAGTACTGATGACCATTAAACTATTAAAACCTGTCTCAAAGTCAACTGGATATGTGGAATGATTCTTTGTTAGAATATAGCAATTTTAGGATGGTACAAAAATCTATTCTTCTCATGGCATCTCCAACAACACATGTGCTTTTGTAATGGGGCCCAGCCAGGATGAAAGGTCTAAATCTACTGACATTTTCAGTGAAGATTTTAGGACACTTTCCCACTGTTTAGACAAAATGGAAATCTTCTAACTCCTTGTTCCATTCAGTTTTTAAAATACATGTGTTAAGTTTATCCACAAGTAGCATTTGTTTTAAAAAACCTACTTTGGGGAATTTTGGTCTCTAATAATGTTGGTGTCCCTGGAGCTGAAAATGGCAGAGTTATGTAAAGACCTAGTGCTTCAATCTATTTCAGCTTTATATGACCGTTTCTCCCTGCGTATCTCAAATCAATTCAGTTTAAGCGAACTTCCTCTCTCCCCTATCAAGATAGGCTACAACTGCATCTCCAATTCGAAATCAGCAACATTTCTCAACCTCGACCATGTGTGGACTTTAACTCTCAGAATTCCTCAGCCAGCACTATCTTTACCGACAACCAATCTTTTATATAAACTAGTCCTAAGATCAGAGAACTGTCCTCAACCATGTTCTGCGGTCCTGTAATTGGCAGGGAAGCATCTGATAGGAATGCTATTCTAGAGAGATGGGACAGAGAATAAAAGTGTTTTGCTCCTATGGCTAAGACAACTTAGGAAGCTGTCAATGTTGTCCATGTCAGAAGCTTCCCAGACAGTAAATGGCAAAGCCTAGAATCTCTCCTAAATATTGAAGGAGAGATGCCTCCTCTTAGACATGGCTATCACCTATCTCCTTACAACGTAAGCTGATTAAAAACCCCTCCCTGTACAGAGAGCAGGAAAGGTTTCCTCTGCACACAAAGCCCTCCCTTGGCCTCCTCCATTTCCCACAGGCGGTGCGCTGTCTATATAAGGCATGCATTGCTGTCATGTTCCAAGGCTTGCTCATCAAGGCTGCAGCACTCACTGGGAACTCTCCCAAGTGTCGACTTTGTTCTTACATGATCTAATAGAAATCAGGACAAATCAGAAGGAAAAAGGGGAAGTGTGCCCCCGAAACATGGCTTTCTTTTAATGCAGGATGGATGGGAAAGTATATCATAAAATGGAGGGGGGGAGTAGTAGTATAGTGACCCCCACCCGCTCCCTGAGGGGAAAAAAAACCTGGCAGCAGCATACTTCTTTCCTTGCACCTTGGGGTGCTTCAGCTTGGAACACTTCCAAGAATTTAATATCTTCTCTCTTTGGGAATCGCAGAGGAACGTGCTTTGCTGGAAGGAGATGAGAACCTGGATTTCTCCTACCTCCTCCCAAACCTGAGTCGGCAAAACATGCCCGGGCGGGCAGGAGGAATGTCTTAGGCCTCACAACAAGAGCTCGCTCATCAGTTATTTGGCTGCCTGGTGGAAGTCTTCTACAGCATCCCCGGACTCACCAGATCATCCCCAGCCAAGAGTACCAGGGTGAAGAGTAGTAGCGTCCTGTGTTACACAGCTCCAGCACTCTCAGGTTACCCCTGTGTTTCTCAACCTTTGCAGCTTTAAGATGTCTGGACTTCAATTCCCAGAATTCCTTAGAGAGTATGCTGGCTGGGGAATTCTGGGAATTGAGGTCCCGATATCTTACAGCTGCCAAAATTTGAAACACTGATGAGAAACAAAGTTGACAAACACTGGACTACACAAAATAGGATTTTTTAGTTATGGGGTCCTTGGTACTCTCTGAGCTTGTTTCCTTGAAGATGTTTCATTACCAACTAGGTAACATCATCAAAGCTAATAAGGGAGTGGATTTTGCTCTCATTCTATATACTAATGGCTTGTCCTGTCACTGTTCATGGGAGTGGACTTGTTGGTCCCTTGATCGGCTTGTTGTTTACTGTCAGCTTGTTTATCTGAGTTGGTAGTTTCTTGATTAGAGTATTGTTTGCTTTTGTAGTTAGAAAAATACAATAATATAAACAGCTATCCTTGCGATAAAACATACTATATACAGAGAAAAAAAGGTGAATCAAGGCACGGAGAAAAAGAAAGGCTTGTGCCTAAATGCAGAGTGAACACTAATCAGCAGAGACAGGTTTTCATATAGATTTCTGCCTTATTAATCTCTATGTTTTTCTCAGTAGTGACTAAATTTTGAAGCAATGTGTCAGACAGGGTAGCATACCTGCATACATCAACAGGCACTGCTAGGATTTGCTTGCTGAAAAGGAAGGATGACAGGAATCACAGAGATTCCAGAAAAAGCACTCTGGCATTTTTAAAGAATAACAAATGTATTTGTTTACATGAATCAGAAGTCACTTCATTATTGTTATTCTAAACTAAGAGATATGCATATCTATACTGGCTGAGGGAGGATTTGAAGTGTTGAGATTAGCATTAAGACTGAAATGAAGAAATACATATTAGGACAATTATGTTCAAGTAGGCAATCTTTTTGGAGCTGACAGGTACATTTGAAATTTTGTATACATATTACTAGTGTTTTCACAAAATGGCTGCCCTAATAAGCATATCCAGCCATAAAACATTCATTTATCGAAAAATAAACTGATAAATTTACTTCCACAATCTCATCCCCGAATGGATGCTTTCTAAAACCCAATTTATTTTTATCTGTTTTCTGACCTGGTTATTATAAAGAAGAATGGGCTGTGACCATCCACCATTTTTATTTTTTATCTATAAGGCCTTCTGTAAGTAAAGATAATGTTAAAGCAATTGTGGACACGCTGCAGACACAAGAAACTATGAGAGAAAAAAATTATGACAAAGGTGTCATAACATCATCATGCAAATGAAGAAGACCTCATGATGCAAGCACAGAATTTTGTCATCTGTATGATGATATTATGACACACATTATCATTTTGGTGTCACTGGGGCTTACAATAGATACCTTTAATTTAATTTTAATTGTCAGCCACTCAGACTGGATGGCCATAATATATTTAATACACGCTTAGACCTACAGCCTTAAGAGTTACAAAGCGGAGTCTCCTCTGACTATGATTCTGCAATTATTTTACAGCAGTTTCCAAAATTCACACCCCAAGTGCACTGTGGCTGAATAGCAAAAGTACTTAGACTTATATACCGCTCCATAGTGCTTTACAGAACTCACTGAGTGTTTTACAGAATCAGCATAATGCACCCCAACAATCTGGTTCCTCATTTTACTGACCCTGGAAAGATGGAAGGCTGAGTCAACCTTGAGTTGATCAGGATTGAACTCCAGGCTGTGTCACCTAATAGCCTTTCCAAATGTCCTGAACTCTCAAAAGGTTGCCCATTTCTGTGCTTTGATTTTAGAATCTTTCAAAAACTTTAGTCAGACAAGGCAGAGTAAAGGACAGGCACCAAGGAAGTTCCAATAAAAGAGAATATCTGTAACTCTGGATTGAACGGTGCAATTCTGGGTGCTCTCTGAACTTGGTTGTTTCATTGAACAAACATTTAATTGCCCAAATAGGACTGGCAATGATGATGTTACCTAGTAAGGGAAAGGAATATCTGAAAGCAAACAGCCACGCTCAAAGAGCACCAAGAAAGTTGACCATAGCATATCATCTACAGGTAACCATGCTGACAAGGAAATGGCAACACACATACTGACATCGTGAGATAAACTCTTGTCTCATCAGACCTACAGCACATACATAAGTCACAGAGTTCATTTCATGAGGTCAATCACACATTTCATCACTTGCCTCCCCTTCTCGATCCCCATTAAAATCCCTATTGATCCAAGGATCCTAATGCAGAATACAAACCTAAACTGGAAGGTTAGTGAATTCCCTGGCAGGGATTAACTAAAGAGGAAAGGCTTCTGCCCTGAAGCGGAAGAGAAGGATACAATTACCCAAGCTCTACTGGACTGTCTTGAAAGTAAAATCACTCAGCAATGTTGGAGTCTACTGAGTTTGTAAAAAAAAAAATGCAGGTATTTCCCCATACATTTACCAGCATAAAGAAAAAGTCTGTTGAATTTTAGTTTTTAATAAATAGCCTCCAACTCCTTTGCAAAGTTTAACACAAAAAATACCCCTTTGTAATAAAACAACTTTAGAAATAAGAAAAAGACATATCCCTTGACACCTTCCTTCTTCACCATGGGAAAAGAAAACATGTCTCTTATTTCATTACCTAGCTGAGAGTGACCCAATGGATTTTTTACTTGGTTTTGCACACAAATCCCTCAACTTCAAGGAAGCGAGTTCTGTCCCAGGAGACAGACATTCATAATATTAGCAAACATCAGAACTCTCTTTTCTTTTCAGAATAAGGTCAATTTGGAGTGGAGAGCAATGAAAGGCATGGAGAATGACTAGGCACCCTTTCCCCCTCTTTATCCCTGCAGGGCTCCAGAAGTTTATTCATTATGTGGATTCAACTGGCAAATGTCCCAAATGGAAAGAACCAGATGAGCAATAGCCAGGGGGTATCAATCCCACCCACATCCCAATCCCCTTTGGAAATCTTTTTCCTAACTAATCTTGCGGTTTAAGATAAGTGATTTAATCATGCAATAGCCCTGATCAACCACTCTCTCCTTAAAATTAAGAAATAGCTTTGACACCTAGGAACTGAACTCTTTTGTTAGGGTGTCCCTTCACATCATAGACAGATGTCACTGAGTAAAAAAGAAACACACATATATGGTATGTATGTCACTTAGTTCATTTGTTCACCAGATATAACAATTTCTTTAAGCTATCCAAATAAGAACCACCCTATCTAAGATCCAAATATCATTTTGTTCAGAATCCTGTTTCCTGACTCGGCAGACCAATGTTTCTAAAACTCCATTAAAGGACAACTAGGATTCTTCCTACTTTCTTGTTTTCAGAAATATACTGTTTGTGTGGAGGGGGAATTTATCACAACATCCCTTCCAGATCCATTCACAATCTGATTTTTTTTACAAAAAAAAAGTCCTATAGCTAAAACGTCAGAGAAGCGCTATGCTTAACCATGTTAATAGCACCCCAGCTCAGGCCCACTACAAAAGTCACACTGTTCACCCCTCACCTCTAGTTGAGTTCTCCTAAATGGCACCCAGACAGTTAACATGCTGTATTAAGTTTGAGCTCAAAGATACTGTGTATAAACGCCACGGAGTAAAAAAGAAACACAGGTATGTGGTATGCATGTCATTTAGTTTAGGAAGGTCCATTTGCTAGGAGGCAACCTGTGGCAGAATACTACTGCAGGCATGGAGCTTCCCCACCTTGGGACAGAGCCCAGATGCACTGGCCAACAAAGCTCCCATCATCCACAACCAACGGCAGCTTTGGCTGGGGCGAGGGGTGTAGTCCCACAGACCGAAACAGCTAATTTCGGGGCAGGCTCCTATGTTCACGTTTCCTCCCTTCACGAAAAAGTCGCTTTCTCCTTCCGACGCAGCAGAGCCCGCGCAGCCCGCGCCCTTCCCCGATTGCGAGGAGCGCCTGCCGTCGCCTGCAGCCCCGCTTACTCCCGAGAAACCGGGACGTTCCGATCCGGCACAAGAAGCCGGGAAAGCCGGTAACATCCAGGAGCGAAGACCAGCCGTGCCTATCGCAGCAGACGCCACAAGGGCCGCGGAACACCCCCCCCCCCCAGACCGCATCGCAGCAAGACCCGACTCGGGCGCCGAGGCTAGGCGCTTGCATCCGTCTGAGTCTCGACGGCAAGATAGAAACGGGGTAGTCCAGATGAGTTACTCGGTTCTCCCCCCCCCGCCCCCGGCTCTTTCCACCTCCCGGGACACGCGCCGAAGATAAAGAGTGGAGAGGAGGTTGGGAGAAAGCCTAGGAAAGCAAGCGGGACCCGCCGTCGTTTGCTCAAGGACGGTCACTTTGCACCGCCACGGCGTGATCCGGGCTATAACGGAGAACCCAAGTCACGTCTCGGTACTGACTTCACGGGCTACTCGACACACACACACACACACGCCCCGACGCTATTCCAGAGCTCTCCCAGGAAAGGCCAACCCTCGTGCCTTCCCGCCTCCCCGGGAAAATGGGCTCCATACCTGCAGGGCCCGCGCACAGCAGTCTCTTCGCGGAGGGGCCACTTAAACGCTCCAGTGCGCTCGCCGCCGCCGCCGCGCAGGCGAGAGCGAGCCTTACCTATATATATATATCCCTCTCTCTCGCACGCGCGCGCGCTGCTCCCGGGCCGGCTAGAAGAGGCCCGCCTGCTTGGAGTTCAAGCCAAGCCCCCTGAGCGGCGTTTGCGAGGGGCGCATGCGCGGCGGTGGGAGCGCCTCCTCGGCTTGAAGAAGGCTCCCCCTGGAGGAGTCGCTGCTGGGGGCGACGTCGCTGGCTAGGACGAGGCGTGGGCGCCGTCGGGGACTTCTGAGCCCGGCGATTGCGGGACTGGATAAGCCAGAAAGGCGATTCCCGTTGGGTGGAGAGGTGGGGCGCGCGGCGTTGACATGCAGACCTTCCTGTGAAGAAACAAACTCAGGAAATGGGGACTGTTCCCTTTCCAAGTCAGCGGGATGCTTAGCGTTGCCGTCTCTGAACGCAGGAAGAGGACAGCTTAACGCCTGGAAATGTGTGTGGCGGGGGAGCTATGGTTATTCTTTCGGGAGGAAAACAGAAATTTTACACAAGCTCAGAAGATGCTTGCTGGTTCACACAGTTGAGGAGTGAAGAACTCTCTCAATTCAAATAATCTGTACATTCTTTCTATTTTAAAAAAGCGAAATTGCACGCTAATACCTAAATGCATAAAAAATATACTCAAAGGGGAAGGGTTTGAGATTGGAGGGAGAGGGGAGAGGTTGTTTCCACAACCTATCTAATCCTCTCCCTGGGAAGAGTAGCTTAATCTGACGTGCTGCAGCCTGGGAAGTGGCCCAGATAGAATTAAGACTTTGGTAGAGTGGAGCATTCCAAAGTCAGAAAACATGCCATATAAAGTAATCCGTAATAGCTCACATGACCCTTATGTTTGCAGTACTTCCCCCCCAGAGGAGGTAAATAGTAGATGCCAGGGTACTTCATCACACAAAACCAGGCACACAAGGACTCCTCTTCCAAAGGGACTCCGGGCAATGAGAATGGCAGCAGGCTGCAAAACCATTGTTGGCCATTTCAGATCAGGCCAAACTCTCAGCCTCTCCTAGATATGGTGAAACTTTCCCCCCTATTTTGTTCTTTGTTGCCCATGTTCTTTATGAGACAACTCAGAAAGCTCAGACTACCCAAAGAACTGCTGACTCAGTTCTACAGAGGAATCATTGAGTCCATAATCTGCACCTCAACAACTGGTTTGGCAATGCAACAATACAAGATAACCATAGACTTCAAAGAATAATTAGAACTGCAGAAAAAATGATTGCTACAAAACTCCCCTCCATTAAAGATCTGTACACTGAACGATCCAAGAAAAGAGTAGGGAAAATAATTATGGGTTCTGATTCTGATGCGTGCATTGTTCCAGATCATAAAAATGAATTTCAGCTGATTACTATCAAGCACCAGGTTGCTAAAGGTGCCAAATAAACTATGTTTATCTGTTAACCCTGCCTCAAATTAAAAAAGATTCATCATTAGGTGGAGTAAGCTTTCTTCCCTAAAATGTATGGGCTTTTGTGTACAGGACAAGCATACACAATGGCTCTGACAGCATTGTACATACACAAAGCCAGATCAGGTTTATAGCATGTAAGGCAATTACTTTTAGTGGTGCAATTTAAGGGACCCTTCCATGCTGAAAACAATGAGCAAGACTGGACTAGTTCCTTGCACGAGCAAAAACTGAAATGATACATTACCATTTTTGGGATAAATCTTCTGAGGAACGTTTTCAGTTTGCACAGGAATCTAGCTTTGTTCAAAAAGCAAGACTGTGTTCCCTCTGCCTAAGTGTGATGCAGTAGACAACTGGATCTATAAAGGGTGTATCACACACTTATTCATTAGAAGTGGGACTCAATTTTGTGTGACTCTCAAAGCTCTGAGGCAGGAACTTCTGTACAGCTTTATATTGGTCAATTACCCTAATTGCACCAAATTTACTGAGACAAGTGGGAATATCATTTGTGCAACCTACCCATGACTTCCCAAAGTTTTCTTCATATTTTTCTTACTAGAGAAAACTTAGGAAAGACAAAATCACTGGATAGTAACCTCAAAATTATTATTAGCAGTAGAAACTCAGTTTGGAAGGACTCCAAAGCTTTCTAATGAATTTTCAACACCTCTGAAAATTATAATGCCTGAGCTTCTCTCCAGGAGCCACAACAGTTATACTAGCTTCAAACAATTGTGATGAGGGTGGATCTCAAATATCTTTTTTTTGTTTTAACTTGTTGAAGCTTTGCACTGCTTTGTTTCCAAAATACATCTTTGTTATGATCATTGACCAATTCAAAATAAGAATGTAACAAAGCAAACAAAACTCTGGCAGGAAGAGCTTGTTGGCAAGAATCAGGTAAAGCTCAGGAACTGTGCGACTCGGCACTGTTCCAATTTTGGAAGTCATTTGAGGGGCCATGGCACAAATTTTGGCCACGTGAAGAATAACTGCTATATCTGTATCTGTGACTTTGTCTACAAATTCTAGTGATTCTGAGATTTTGTTTTGCATGCTTATAATTCACAGGGCAATTTGCCACAATCCTTTTTCAAAGATAAAAAGTTTATTAGAGATTTCATGTAGCTTCATTTATTTGCAATATTCAAGTTGTGTGTTCATGTTTCCCCTACCTACTTCTATTCACACGATGGATTAAGTACTTTCTATTGCAGCCATGGTTTTCCCAGTTGCAATGTATGACTGTGAGAGTTGGGCTATAAGGAAGGCTGAATGTCGAAGAACTGATGCCTTTGAGTTGTGGTGCTGGAAAAGACACTTAAGAGCCCCTTGGACTGCAAGGCGATCAAATCGGTCAGTCCTGGAATAAATCTACTCTGACTGCTCCCTAGAAGGAGAACTGATGAAGTTGAGACTTAGATATTTTGGCCACCTAATGAGAAGAGAGGACTCATTAAAAAAGGCCGCAATGCTGGGAGGCCAAAGAAGAAGGGGGCAGCAGAGAATCAGATGACTGGATGGTGTCACCAATGCAACTGGCATGAGTTTGGGCAGGCTGATGGAGGCTCTGAAGGACAGAGAGGCCTGATGTACTTTGATAGTCCATGAAGTCGCAAAGAGTTGGACATGACTTAGCAGACTGAACATCGCAGCAAGGAATTTGCGAGTTATCTGCATGATAAAACTGCGAATTCGGGGTGACCTAGACTCCGATTGGCATGATCCTGGCGAGATGACTAGGACAGGTCCTGAGAATTTTATATGGGTTGAATTTGATCCTGT
>JANHFO010002965.1:86696-104777 GCA_032468095.1 Pareas carinatus | reverse complement strand
AAATAACTAAGATAATCCTACCATTCTTCTAAAGTGATTGTGATGTATTTTTTTCTTCCAATGTTATCTTCCCCCAAGCCTTGTGAAGCAGGCTAGTCTGTTCCAAAGTAAATCATTATCTTGATCTGCATAGCATGTTAAGTCATACTGTGATTTGTTACATTTTGCCGTAATACAATATGTAATTTAGCTGTTAGATATTATAAATAAACCATGGTTTCGGATGTAGAATTCTGAGAATTAAGCTGATATGACTGGATTTATACATCATGCTAAACAATTTAGGTTTATTGAATTAACCACAATTATCTGGATTCATACAAACCAGCATAATAGGCTTCACACACTCCAAAACAAGCAAACTTAGTAACATGGTGTGTGAATTTGACTGTTTATAGTGTGAATGTGTGAACTTGGCCAGTAAGACAGGGGAGTTCACTTAGAACTGGATTCAATTGTTATCTAAATCTTGGTTTAATTATTAGTTTAATATTTCTGTCAAAGTTCTAACAATGAGCTTTCCACTCCCCCAACTGCTGCTAAGCATTTATCTTGCCAAAAGAACAAAAGTGTGAAACAAAATCACAGACCAGGTTTTCTTTCTGAAGGAGATGTGTGATGAACAGAGTTGCCCAGGGTGACTCTCTAGCTTCCACTATACTAGATCAAGCTCTGGAATCCCCAGTGCTGCTGTTAGAAATATTTATCAAATATATATTTTTTAATTTATCAAATTTATTGGTCATCCATCTTACCACAGGGTAAACATCAAATTGATTTGACCTGCATGTCCACCACAATGGCAAATTAGTGACTTGTGGGACCATTTATGGCAGTCAACTTATTTATTTAGAATTATGATGAGGAAATTGATAACTTTAAAAGTAAATCTCAGTGCTACCACAAAGGAAAGTGTAAGCATCATGCTGTTTTTGCATGTCTACATGACAGAAGAAGAAAATGCAGAATTCAAGTGTTGACCAGTAGCTCATATACAATCTTTTTTAGTTTTTTAACAGTCTCTGTATTATATGATACTGTAGTTTAATAAGCTCAGTCCTCATTTGGTTATGTTTTTAAGGATGTTCTCTCAACTATTTTGTTTGCAAAGGACTGGTTTCTCAAAAACCTGCTGAAATCCTCTTTTTTGAGCATATACAACCTTCATAGAACCTACGATTTTTAAACAGTAGTCCTTTTTTTAATTAAGTGCATTTTGAAAAGAATGGATCTGGTAAATTAGGCTCATACATATGTTAAAAAGCAGAAGAGAGGTGGTTATGCTTATAGCTCAGTTTAACTTGGTGCTTTTCCTGTAAACAAAACTGTAGGGATTGAAATGAAATGAAATGTAAGGCATTGAAATAGTTAGATACTTAAACTAGTTATATTAGGTCTACTTTTACAACATAGGTCAGAGGCCAGCCAGTGTGGATGGAGTACATGGGCTTCTAAATTACAAAGGGAATAGTATTTTTTTCAGTTTTCCTTGTTGGAAAGGAATTACCAGGATCATTTATCAAGAAACTGTTGGTTTTATAGCAGCAGTGAAATTGTGCTGACATTTGTTTAGCTCTTCCAAGTAGTCTTACATTCACTGTACAATTCAAGGCACACTTTGTAATACACTTTTGCAATGGTCCTTGAAAACTAGTTTGATTTCCAGGTCACAAGTAGCTGCTTTGATCATAAATACATCAAACCTTCTACTCTTTGCAAACTATCCCAGATATTCAGGCTTCTTTGTTAGTATTCAAGCTGTTGACTATTGGGTTCAAAGGACAGAAGATAACATTCACTCTACCTATCAAAAAATATTTGTGACTTGCCAGGAAGCAGAGACTGAAATACACACTAGACGTGATGGTGAATGGGGGTGCCAGATCAAGCAGAATGGCTCTCACTTCTAGATGGATTCTTTCTACTGCTGATGTTTGATAAAATCCAGTGAAGAAATGCCCTTTAATTTATGGCAGCATATTGAATGAAACATGGTTAAGCAAACTATGATTTAGAGCTATGCATGAATCCAGTTATACTGTTTTAATTATGAAATGTTGACATCCTAATATGCTTCATTAACCTTAATAGTGATAGAGAACATAATGACTACACTTCTACATTATGTTTAACGTATTTACTGTTGTACCTGAGGGGAACATGTTATGTAATTCTATAACCTTTGAGAGAGTGGAAGAAAACTATTGTTTAGCGTCAAAAAGGTACAGCCTAGTTTCTCCCAGAATGGGCTCATTAAAAATATGGTTCTGAAGTCTGTATATATACTCACAATTTATTCTGCTGCAGCTATGTAGCTATGTCAAGATTTGAATTCAGAATTATTATAAAACTGGTTGGGAGGGAGAGGAAAGAAAAGAATGTAAAAACGAAGTTGAAAAGCTACAAAGTTGGGAGAGGAGGAGCAAAGTTTGCAGTAATTAAAGAAACAGGGAGGTCGGTGACTTCCAGCGGACGGCAGGGCAGCGAGGCAGCAGACTCAGGAGGTCACTTTATTATAAAAAAGATGTGGTGATTCTGGAAAGAGTGTAGAAAAAAAGCAACAAAGATGATTTGGGGACTGGAAGCTAAAACGTGAAGAACAGTTGCAGGGATTGGGTTTGTCTAGTCTAGTGAAAAGACTAGGGGGGACATGAAAGCAAGTGTTCCAACATTTGAGGGGCTGCCACAAAGAAGTGGGGGGTCAACCTATTTCCAAAGCCCCAAAGGCAAGACTAAAGACAACGCATGGAAACTAATCAGGGAGAGAAGCACTCAGGAACTGAGGAGAAATTGTGAGAACAATGAATTAAAGGCTTGCCTTCAGAAGTTGTGGGTGCTCCATCACGGGAGGCTTTTAAGAATCAGACAGCTACTTGTCCGGAATAGCCTCCTGCTTGAGCAGGGGGTTGGACTAGAAGACCTCTAAGGTCCCTTTCAACTCTATTTTTCTGGCTATGCTGAGTGTAGCAAATGGAAATATTAGCAGAGCCAAGTGGCCCTAAAGCAGGAATCCCCAAACCCCGGTCTGTGTCACAGCATGCCAGCAACCGGGCAGCCCAAACAAGCCAAGCCCCATTGACCGGATGCAGGCAGCACACAAAACCACACCCTCTCCAGTCAGTGGAAAAACCTTTTTCCAAGGATCTGGTCCCTGGTGCCCAAAAGGCTGGGCCCCACTGACCTAAAGTATATTACCAGCCGATGGAGCTGATCGGTTCACCCCCTCTGCTGGCTATAGCTGATAATGCATCAACCAGGTCACTTGAACTTATGCATCCAATCCACCCGAATGGAAATCATTCTGCTAACAAACATTTGTGTTGGCTGAACTGAGATGTTAGCTCTAAGCCTGCCGAGACTGATGCACCTGGCCTCTCTCCTTACCCGACTCATTTGAAATAATTGAGTAATAAATTTTAGTGACTCACAGCCTTACCCCTCCTGATTTATTGATTTGTGACTGATTCTTGAGCTGTCGGTTAAGCTACTGCACTGGCAGAGCAGGGCCTGTCTTCCTTTCGACTGAAGCCTGGGGTTGTTTACAGCAAGTTGCCTGCTGCTTCTATTCAGGGAGCACATCTGGATTTACTTAGTCGAGCAAAGCAGGAAGTGGCTCCATTATTGTCTTCAGATGATGGCAACAGGAAATCTTCCTTCCATCCATTCCATGTGTTTGGTGCAGCCTGTAAACTGAGCTCATGGAAAAAAGAACCTCTCTCATTTTTCTACACAGGGCTGACAGATGGCCTGTATTTTAAGGCTGGTCTGTGTTTCAAAGTACTACAACTCTGAAGCTTATTTTTGCACTTTCTTTTGAAACAATCCAAGACAAATCATAGCATACTGAACTGTAATATATGTTTCTGTGTACAGGGGTATACACATATCCATGTATTTGTGTGTATATATAGGTGGGCTATACATAGAAAATGTGACAGATAACTGCCATTCTGTGAATTTTATCACTTTGATCCACTGTGGCAACACTTATTCTATATTTCTGAAGTTAACACACCAACTTTGTATGGTTTGCATATCAAAGTGCACTCTAGTCCATTCAGTTTATGCTGCAATAAACTGTGTATGGTTTGTTGACTAAACTACAGTTTAAATTGGTTTTCATGCTCAAATTCATAGGCTCAAGTCTTTTCTTTTGGATACATGTCTTATTTACTAGCCCCAGGTTGATGTCTGTCTGTCTGTCTATCTATCTTCTGACTTTATTATCCTCACAAATAACTCAAGGCAGCAAACATATTCAACACACCTTCTTTCTCCTATTTTCCTCCAGCTTTCTAGCTTGGTGCCTTAACCACTAGACAAAATTGACACTATTAGGACTCCATTAAGAAAAAAGCCAAATTCATAAACATAAAAGCCAAGATTCCTCCCTTTTTTGTATAGGATTGATGGTCTTATTTAAAGCTTTTCACAGAAACAAACATTCACACGACAACTCTCTCACAGTACTTCACAATAGTTGCCTCTTCTCTCTTTGACCTTTTTGCTCTGTCAAAGTGAAGTGCTAGTGTTCCAACTTATTAATCAAAAGACACTGTAAAACTCCTATTTTTCTAAAGAGAAAAAAATGGGATCCTCTCATCCAAATACATACTAAGAAGTACATCAATAGGAGGACAGACAGTTACAAAACTAAATTCACAAATACCATTTCTCCTAAGAGTTCCCAGTTCTTGGATGTTTTCTTCCACCAGGCATGTGGAGTAAAAATTAAAGTGATTTATGATTTTTGATGATTAGACAGGATAGATTATAGAAAGAAGAAAGTCATGATGTAACTTTAGAGAGAGGAGTTAAAATATAATTATTCTTATAACTTCTATGAAGTATAATGGAAGTTGCTTTCCTTATATCTTCTCCTTTTTCCTACTTTTTTACTTGTACGTTTAGCTTTTTAAAATTTCTTTTTCCTTTTCATGTTCTCTCTTCTATTTTAGATTACATAAATCATTATTGCTGTTAAAACTTTTTATAAAGATTATATATATAAAAAAGAGAAAGTTGGTATAGAGACTCTGTTATTACTGTTGCCTTGAAGCCAAGCTTTCTGGATGCAATTGTTAAACTTGATAATTGCTGTTTGGATTGTTTAGCAAATTTTTGCTGTGCTTCTGTTTATTATGGATAATTAGTAGTTATATTAACTACTTAATACACTAACCAATTGCAGTTACTTATGAGCAGGCCAAGGGCATCTGTGTAATTTCCAAGTATCACATTATCTGAGAAATAAGTAAATCCGATGGTGGCTTCAAGTAAACATATGAAGTTAAAGTGCATTAAACTGAATGATCTACTCCTGTATCTTGGCACATTGTAGATGCAGCTATTGCTTTCTCTTTCTTTAATGCATAACACTCTTGCCTTAAAATGTCTGAGGCTCCATTTTCAGAGTAAATGTCATTCTAGCTACTGAGGAACAGCAGAAGGGAAACAGAGCTTCAAATGCATATCTCTATTGTCTGCATTCTAACACTCTACAGCATTGGCCCCAGCGAATGGGGTTTGGCTTGTTTCCACGGATCGGTTGCAGGCATGCCACAGATCAGTGCCGGTCCACGGAGTGGGGGTTGGGGACCCTTGCTCTATAGGGTTTAAGACGAACCGCCATCCTATTAGATCCACATCAATTCAGCCACCTAGTGTCTTATGGAGCACAATCTCTTCTCAAGCTGAGCTCTTAAACGCAAGAGAGGGGACACTGCACTCTAGTGGAAACAAAAGAGCAGGACCAAGCAATTATGAGAAATTTACATACTCAGAATAGCTATGTATTTAGTAGCTATATAGAATAAAGCTATATATTTAAAAGATGGAATATTACGCTATTGATATATTACATTACTGGTTAAATATTAACCTATATTAAAAATAAAGCTATATATTTAATAGCTTAACTATTTACATTGAAACCACTGTCTTTCTACCTCTATATGAACTGGCAATAATTTCCCAAAGTCACACTATCCCCCCACCCCCCCATTTGTACAATCTTGGATCATTAAAGCAGGAATGGAAGAAACCCAAGCTTTTGTAATCACTGAGTTATTGTCTTCACTACATATGGAAAAGATTACAACTGATAGCTCTAGTACCAGCAGTGTGGTGAAGCGATCTGTAATAGTTGGAAAGGAGTGAAGAGAGACAAGACTCTACAGCAACACACAACTGAGACGAACAAATATTATTATTGATAGCCTAAGATCACGGTATTGCAAAACAAAAATAATTAAATATCCAGTCAGACTTCAAAGAATGGAATAGGCCTGGAGGATTTTATCTCCCTCCAAACCATCACCGTGCATGGATGGTCTGCCTATGAGGCAAAAACAAAGAGAATAAGACAGGCAGATCAGAAGAATGCCAGGCCTTGGGACCTGACTTCCCCGCTGGAGGAGTTCATTAAGGCTTGTCCACATGACTGGAGTTCTTGTTTTTACCACCACCTCCATCTCTACTCAGCATGGTAACCAGCTTGTGTCTGAATGCACCAGCTCCTCTCGTCTTGTGCCTGCCACTCTTTTCACCTCCGCTTGCCATCTCCTGATCATCTAGCAGATGAGATGGACATTGTCTGTCCGGGGAGGAGTCTGCCCTTGCACTTGGGGTAAAATGGCCGCTCAAGCGCTTGAGTGCTTTATGATGGTCATAAATGGATAGTTGGTCATGGTTGGTGTCCTCAGGAGAGTCTCTGTAGCTGAAGCCAAGACATTCGGAGCCAGAGGCACGCTGTTCCAGATCGGGCAGGTTCTCATAGAGATGGTCTGAGAGCTGCGCTCCTGGCTTTTGGGATTCCATCTCTGTCTTGCCCCAAGGCTGAAGCATGGGAGGAAAGCTCTTGCCAATGGAAGCATAGATTATGGGTGCTTCAGGAGACTCAAACTCTGAGGAGTGGCTTTCGCTAGAGAAGCTCGTTTCCATGCTCCCCTTTGAAAGCAGTTGCATTTCCTTCAAACATTCTGTGCCAGTGGGCCATGCCCACGCCCCGACCTTCTGCATACAGTCTTGAGTTTGAGAAATTCCCGGTTTCTTGTTGTTCTCCACAAGGAGGGCCTTCTGATGGTCTATTGCAGCTGAGACAGCTTTGCATATTTCTGCAGCCTGTGAAGTATTAAAAGAGAAGAGGCCCTCTCCTGAATCACAGCGGCGACCTGCCTCAAAAGAGAAGGTGGTCTGGGGTGGGGGTGGGGAGAGAAAGAGAAGAAAAAGAAAACTTCAGCGGTTATTCTTTTAGGGTAACTGCTAGCAATCAATCTATCAATTGTTTCTTTATTTGACTTAGATGCTGCCTGATTCCAATCGACTCAGGGGCATACGAAGCCATAAAAACAAAATAACAAATATGCAATAAAAATAAAACATTAAATAAGAGGGCAAAACTGGTCTGTAAAGCAAAAAAAAACCATACACCAGGTAAGGGGCTCCAATCACGTAGCCCAGAACCTAGAGAAAAGCCAAGTTTTCAAAAGCCCTCTGGAACACTATCACAGTGGGAGCAATCTAAATCTTTGGGGGGGATCTCATTCTAGAAGGAAGATGCCACAACACAGAAGATACACTTCCAGGATCACTGTACTGTAGATGGCACTGATCGAAGGAATCAGGACCCTAATGGATTAAATTAGCCAGGCTGACACCAGAAGTCCCTCATATAACCAGGCACTGTGTCATATACAGGTTTATACATGATCATGATTTCCTTTGTTAAGTTTTGCAAACAACTACAAAGATTGTCAGATGATGCTCAATCTCATCTCAAATCCATGAAAACTGGTCATAAAATACCAGCTGTTGAAATGAATATCTATCTTATGTGGAGTCAGATCATTGATATAATCATACATTTTTTTAAAAAATCCCACCTCATCCCTGTGGGGGACATACATCTTCTTCAACCTCAGATCCTCTACCAGACGCCTGAGACTTTTAGGGTTCTGCATAGTATTTTAGCTGTTCTTAGCACTGCACTCTTCTGGGCAGAGATGTCCGATGTTCTTGGGATCTTGTTCCTGTGGCAGTCACTCTCCCAGCTTAAATGTCACCGTGCCAGTGTGTCCCTGGGACCACTTGGACCTTTACTTTCCATATCCTCTCCAGTTCCTCCTTCAGACCCTGGTACTTCTGCAGCTTCTCATACTCCTTCATGATATCCCTGTCATTTGGCACAGTTACATCTATCATCACTGCTGTCTTCTACGCTTTCTCTACTACCATGATCTCGGATTGGCCAGTATCTGCTTGCCAATCTGGACCTGGAAACTCCTCAAGGTCTTGCCCCTGCCTTCTCCATGACATTCTGACGAGTCTCCCATCTAGACTTGGGAGAGTCTAACCCATACATTGTGCAGATGCTTTGGTACACAATGCCAACTACTTGCTTGTGCTATTCGGTGTATGCTGTTCCTGCCTTCGTCTTATTATGCCCTGCCACTATGTGCTGAACTCCCTCTGAGGTCTCTCTGCATAGTCTGTGCCTCAGTCTTGTAACGTGTGGGGGACGCCCCCGCTTCTAAGAACCTGGTACTGAGTGCCTGTTCTTGTGCTGCTACGATCAGTGCCTCAGAGCTGTCTTTTGGTCCAGTTCTTGCCAGACACTGGTAGGACCTCCCAATGTTGGTCACCTCATCTGCTTATCAAAGGTACATCACATGCAGGATCTTGTCTTGCCACAGCACTTCTGCTGTTGGATCTTCTTCCCGTTTCTGTTGTTAATTTCCACATTTCAGTGACAAGAGAGCTTAGGGACGGGGAAAGTTCTAGTGTTCTGCTGGGGAAACGCCCTGTGAGATATTTTGAAGAATATCTGTATATGTACAGTTTTGGTTATTTTGAAACATGCCTCACGACCTGATTAGGGCCTGTCCATATCATTCCCAGAAACTGATGGCACTCTTATAATGGGCAGTAAGAATAAACTGGAGGAACTGGAGGAAGAGTCACAACCAAGACAATGGTCAGATTAAAAAAAAAAACCAAGTCTGAAGCAGAAATGTAAATTGAGAAAGCATCTCAGACTTGATTCTCTTCAGTTCTCTTGAAGATAGAGGGAAGGAGGGGAGAAGATTCTGTTAATGTAATCCTACAATAAAAGCGGCATTAGCGTTCATAACTTTGATTTCCTAGTCTGGTCTACTGGAAGGACTGACAGCTTTTTCATGTGGCAGAATAAGTGAGGATATCCTCCATGGGTGATGCGCTTCAGTTTTTTCTGCCGTAAACAAAGAGAAAGAGGAGAAGGAAGCAGCTACATACCTTTTCCTGGCCAAATCTACGGAGGAAGGTATATGGCCAGCTATAGTGAATTTGTCCAGACTGCACATCCCTCAGGACCAGTTGCTCAGGTAAAGGGACGATCAGGTAGTTCCCTTTCAATTGACATCTTGCAGAAGCCTCTGTTGGGAATACGCTCACTGGGAACTCACACACTGTTGGAAAAAATATCAGATGTATTTATTTATTTATCTAAGAACCTTTCTTAATCCTTTACACAATCCTTTAATGGTGATTGCCTTGATAGCAATTTTTTAAAGAACAATGTCCCTATTTTCTGTTGTTATTTCTGTAGTACCTAAAAACTTGGCTGTCCCTTGGTTCCCTATGACTTTTACAAGAATTCTCCATTCTCACCCAAGTATCCTTACTTCTTTAGATGGTGATTGTATTCATGATTAACATTGTAGTTTCTTAATTGCAGCTTATATGAACATGACAAGATGAATGTACTTTATGATTATAAATGTATCTTATAATTGTAATCACAGTTTGTTTATTGTATGTATTAAGTATAGAGCATGTACACCGGAGACAAATGCCTTGTGTGTCCAGACACACTTGGCCAATAAATTCTGATTCAGATTCTGATATACAATTTGGTTTACTTTGCTTTGGATACCTTTTGTAGTTGATTGTTCTTTGTCCCTTTCCATGTGTTTTCCCAATACTTTTGAGAATTGGGGTAGGGTACTACTTATCCCAACTTTTTAAACAGGCCCTTCTAACAAGTAACTCCCATTATGTGAAGATCTTGTGGCATATTCACCACAAATTCACATCTGTCTAAGGAGGATTTTCATTGTATAGAGTAGTCCACTTTCCATTCACTTTTCTAAATAACAAACACAAAAAGCATTTTATATCATCATCAACCTCTTTGCCTTTAGTTGTATCTATTTTAATGGTCTTTTCTTTCACATTGAGATTGAGCTGTTGGAAAATAAACAGGACTTTTTTGAAGAACAAAGTAAAGCAATCAGCTCCAGACAGCAGGAAAAGCCTAATTAATAAAAATACTGAAACTGAAGACATAGTTTTAAAACCTTTGAGAACAACTATGGATTCTCTTCTAAAAGTAGAATTTGTGACACTATCTCCTGGATTTTTAATTTTGTTTAAATTAAATTTCTATACCGCCCCTCTCCCGAGGGACTTGGGGCGGTGTACAGCCAGAGGTAAAAACACAGAAGTACAATCAAACAACAGTTAAAAACCTTATAAAAGAATTATACTAACTGGCCTAAAAATTTCCATAGGCACACTCTAGAAACCAGGAGGCTGTGAGTTATAGTTATAGTCCCGCCTTGGGAACAAGCCAGTTCGGTGGCTTTGGGCCAGTCACTCTCTTTTAGCCTTAGAGCAATAAAGGGCAAATTATTTCTGAAAAAGCTTGCCAAGAAAACTGCAGGTATTAGATTAGGCCAGTGGTGGTGAGCCATTGGCACACGTGCCAGAGGCGGCACTCGGAGCCCTCTCTGTGGGCGCGCACGCCGTTGCCTCAGCACGAATGTCTTCATTAGAAAACCAGAGGGATGCGGGGATCCCCTCCTCTTCTCCACGTGTGTCTGAGGACATTTCTGACATCACCTGTCCCTCTGCCCAGCAGCCCAACGGAAGCTCTTCCTCCCTTCCCTGTTGTGGTAAGGCATGGAGTATATTTAAGAGAAGATAAAATTTGGATGAGAACAAAAGTGCAGAAAAAAATGGAATTTGGAACAGATGTAGGTGGAGAGGCAATAGGAGGGAACAGAGAGAGAAGATGTGCCAAGTAGGATAAGGGAAGAAGAGGCGAGGAAGGAAGAAGAAGGGTAGAAAGTAGGAAGAAGGTATGAAGAAGTTGAGAAGAAGAAAGAAGAAAGAGGAGAGGGAAGAAGAAAGTGGAAAGAAAAAGGGAAAGAAGGGGAAGAAGGAGGAAGAAAGAGGACAGTGGGAAGATGAAAGGAGAGAAGGGAAAGAATTGGAAAGGAAGGACAGGAAGAAGAGGGAAGAATGGAGAGAAGGAGAAGACAAGGGATTGGTAAAAGAAAGAAATAGAGATTTATAATGTCATCTGAAATGGATAAATTAGGTTACAGAAGAGGTGAGATTCTATAAGTTGTGATTATGATATATACTGGAAAAAAAATTGATTGGATTTTTTCTCCCTGACTATATATCTCTTTGGGACTTGCCATGAATGTGTTAATGTGAAAAATAAAAAAATATTTCACCAAAAAAACTTTATTAAAATTATATTTTAAAAAGAAGGCCACCAAGGGCAACACAGGACATATGACTTGGTACTAGGCTTGACATGGAAGGCACTTACCCACGAAAATCCTGCAGCTGGATTCTATCGCCTAGAAGATCTAAAAACTCCAAGAGACCGAGGCTCTCTTCTGTATTACTGAAGACCTCTTCCTCTGTGGTCTGGGGGCGGAAGAGAGAAGGAAGGAAAGTGGGGGGAGAAAGCCATTTCTCATTCTTTCTTGAATTATCCTAGGGTCCTTTTGTACAAAGGATGCAAGTGTGAAATGGTGTATAGATGAGGCGATCAGGTTCAATTACGATAGGTTATTCACCTCACTGGGTGATTTTGGACAAGCCACTTTCCCAGTCTTGTCAATCTCAAAGAATTGTTATAGGGGTAAAATGTATTTGGGGGTGAACTATGCATTCTGATTTTTTACTTTTCAAGGAAAAAATGTAAAAAATGTATATAGAGAAATAAAACTTCCTTTGTCTCTTCCTGTTCAATACTCCCTCCTTTTTCCCTGACTGACAGAATGATGGTTATGCTGTTTTAGGCTGCCAATGCAGGGCCTGTGAGACACTAGCAGACTGCCATCTTTCTTGGCTGGACCATAACCCTCATGAAACCTATGACAAAGCACTCTCTGGTTCCTCAATTTTAATGATGCTGCAGTGAAGCTAAACTTTATGTCAATGTCCAGCAGGGGTGTCAAACTCAGTTTCATTGAGGGCTGCCGCCACCACTGCAAGCCACCCCCCGTGGATGCCCCCCACCAACAGACACCCCCCGCTCCCGTGAACAACCCTCCCCCCAGGGATGCCATTTCAGGGGAGCACCCCACTAACCACCGGGGCTGCCCCCTACACCAGATCCAAGGAGGCTGTGGGCCCGATTTGGCCCGCAAGCCTTGGGTTTGACACCCCTGAGGTACAGCATAGGTTTAAATACACCAGAAAATTAATTTTGTCTCTGATTCTAGTTATTGTATGGTTCTTGGCCCAGATCGCTTCAGGATATAGTATGAAAACCATGGGAGAACACTGAAGAGCAACATCAACCTGGTCTGTTCACAGTCAGTAAGGTTGGGGTTCTGGGTCTTCTTAAAGGACCACTACCCCCTCCCTTCAACTGACCAGCTCTTCAAACAATAACAAAGATTTTCCAGACTGAATCTGTATGGCAGAAAACTCAGAATCTACTTTACTCTAGCCTGAAAAACTCTTTCTTTATGGTAGGGGAAAATTAGAACTTTTAAGCGTGCCTCCTCTTTCCATGTGGCCAGTGTACATTTGCAAATTGCTGTCTGTAGCCAGCCCTGTCATCCCTCTGCAGATGTTAAGTAGAATGCAGCCGAACAAGATGCAATGGGGAAAATAAATATTACATTTACAGCAAAGGTACGAGGCCTATCCAGTGCCCTCTTGCATGAAACAAACTCTACTAATCCTATCTTTTACCATTTAAAAAGAACTTTAATTTTGTTTAATTTTTTTAGTGCTGTCTGAATATGCATTTTCTATTCTGCTTTTTAAAATAAAAGCATGAGCATACAGATGCTGGCAGAGTTGTTGTGCTGTCAGCTGCAAAGATATGGAATCAGAAAACGTTCTCGGAACAAAATTTTCTGCAGAACATTTTCCACTTCAAACAAATGTAGCAGTTTCAAAATGATATGGAGTTTGATTGTCTATTGCCCAACATTGCTTCCAATATTACACTAAAAGCATTTTCACTGCACATTAATTTCTTTGAATATACAGCTGATGCTTTATCAAATAGACTAGATTCTGATTTTTTTTCCACATTAAACATTGTAGCCCAAATATATTTGCAGAGGAAAAGTTCACATCTCTAGTAATAGGTATACTGCATTCTTCCACTTAGATTAAGGAACAAAAGGCAATTAACTTTTTCTTCAAAAAAAGGAACATGTGTCCTGAAATGGCTGCAAACCTTTGAAGCAACTTTCTTCCACCAACCTTGCCTATTATTTCCCGCTACTCCTGTTTTAGATTACTGACGATAGGGCAAAAGTGACTGAGAAGAACAGGCATAGGATTCACCAGAAAGAATTGACTACACACAAGCAGGAGCAGAGAGGGAGGATGCAACGGAATGAAGGGAAATTGGTCTTCGGTTTACCCCACATATACATTGGATTGAAAGCCAGAGCAAGAAGTGTGAGAGTGAAAAATATTTTTACCTGCCCAAATTTTTGGTAGATTACACCAAACTTGAAGTTATTGCTGATGACATGTTCATCAAATGCAACGATGAGTTGGGACGCCTAGGAGATGGAGAGAGGACTTGAATTAGCAAGCAGCTGCTTGGAGAGAGAAAATTATCTGTACGGTACATTCAGAAACATAGAGGAGTTACCTTAGGATACAGCACAGGGAAGAAGCGGTCAACATTGACATCTTCACAGAGCAACTGCAAGGCAAAGTAGGAAGACTTAGCATTCCTGATGTAGGAGCTTGACTTCCTAACCAAAGGACAAATGCCACTATGATTAATACGAGTCACAGGAGGCTTTGTATTTTCAATACATTCGCATTTGCAAGGGATTTGTCTTCTAATTTATCCCTTCTCTTGTTCAGTTATTAAACTCACATTTATAAATTTTCAATGCAGTAAATGATTTTGGAAATTAAATGTGGGTTTTAAACTTGTAATTAGTTAAATGGTCACCTTATTAAGACTGAATTAAACATATATACTTGGGGAGTTTTACATGCAAGTTGGCTAAAAAGAAAAAAATATATACTGTTCCCCAGGAGTAGGCCTCTTAATAATTGATGTCAATAACTCTCCTTCCATTCATCTTAGAAAGATGCCAACGTGAAGAGTTGCCAGTTGGGGAAGATTGCTGCATTAGGTGAATGAAAGTAAAGGATTCAATGGGCAAAGGAGGAGAAAATTGGATATCCATGTCTTAAGCTGTTTAGGAATGCCAAGCTCAAAACCAAAATTTTAAATTGCTCCAGTAAGCAATTGCCAATCAATGAAGATCTCTCAATTCGGCATCTTATGATTGATGTTCCTTGCAGTAATCAGTAGCTTGTCCACTGCAATCTACATCAGATGCAATTTGTAGACACTTTTTAAGAGCAGCCCCACATAAAGCAATACTTGGGACAGGATGTATCTAGAATGTCATTGGAACTGTAGGAATGACTGGCAATTAGCCCATTGCTTGTGGTTGGGCAAACATGCTTCTCTTCACAGCTATCCCCTACCAACTGAATGACAGTTCAAGTCCAGGAACTTTTGTAGACTGGAAATCTATTCCTTCTGCAGGAGAACAGTGCCAGTCCAAACAGGTTCCACTTTAAACCTCAAGCATTCTTCTTACCAATAGCGCCTCATGTTTTTTCAGCTTGTTCTTTTCCATCCAGTCTGAGTTTAATCAACATTTCAAGTACTAATTGTTTCCTTTGAAATAGATAATCAGGAGTATAGAGCTGGCATTACGACATCTAAAAGTTGCAAATGACTTCCCATAGCATTTTAATGTAGGTGTTAAACAACATGAGGAAGAGATGTAACCCTCTGAGACTGAGTCCTCTGAACTCCCGTAAATCAGTGATCTAGATGTTGAGCAATAATTTACACCACCTCACCTTTGGAGTGCATCCAAAGGATTTGAATTACTGCAAAACAGTGCTCCTCAGTTCCAGCCCACAATCCACAAGGACACATTGTGGATGGCAATTGCAGCTCTTGAGATTTCCAGAAAAAATAGAAGGATCGGATTCATCTCCATCTAGTTTCTGCCATAGGGCATAATCCAATCAAATCAGTCTTTGCACCATAGGAAAAACTCCACTTGAAATTGATCCGAATGCTTATCAAGAAGCATCTGAAACTTTGATGCTCCTATCTTTTCAGTCATCTTATTCTGGAATAGATACTTTGTTTCTATAATTTCAAAGATTTTCCAGGTCGAGGAAAGTTTTTTTAAAAAAATAAAGCTCATATAACTCAAGTTCTTCAACTAAAGGGAGAGACATATATCACTCATGGAGGAATTAATCACCTCCCACAGTGCACTCAGCTTCTTAATAAACCAAACGTGCTGTTGATAGAAGAGGGCCATAAGAGCCCTATTGCCAGCTGTGCTCTACAGATTGGCCAAGGTTTTAATAATATAGCTGACTGGTGAGGCAGACAATTCTTCAAGTGCATCCAAGAAACTATCCAGATCCATCTGGGATCTAGGTCTAACCAATCAAGCAGATTTTCTACTAATGTAGAGATTAATAGCAGCTTCTCCTTTCCAATGTTCCTCCACATCGCTGTTCCTTCACTGCTGATAAATTGTAGCGATGTATTGATCTGTATCTATGATCCCACATGTGGACATATATGAAGAATGGAGGTATAAGAGTAGCATGTAGGTCCAGGTGTGTATGCCTGAATATTCAGATACAATCCCTGAACTGATAAAGGTTCTCCACCCCAACTTTTGAGAGGGTGTACTGATTACTGGAACTTGAAGTGGTGCTGCATTAATTTAACTGAAGGAGTCACAGTTTTCATGGAACCTTTGAAACCATCACAGGGAAAACAAACTTAAGCAGAGATTTAAATAGCAAAAACCCAAGCCAACCTTTAAAAATAAAAGAATAGAGTTTGGAACATTTACCTTGGCCATTTGGACAGCATTAGGAAACTCTGTCAGGCAGGAGATGGGAATGAGATCATGCTTGGTAGAGGCTCGAGCTCTATTTCAACAACAAGAAAAAGCAGAATAAATTAAAGAGCAACTAACCAACCAGAGATGGGCTACAGCTCACTTTTCTCCCACCACAATCTAATCTGCTGGAGAGAAAGACACAGTGGCAAATTCTGCTACACAGAAATTAATTGCTACACTTAAGGGGATTAAGATGAGATTTGTGGACATTTTCAAACCCATCACTAAGAAATGTTTTAAAAAACAAACCGGGACAAGGACAGGCAGTTGCCAAACTAAAACAAGTTTTAAAAAACCAACCAACAGAAGGAGAACTTACTGAAAAGGATGACTAGCCCTGTGATATCATGAGAGTGGTGGCATCAAAGGGCAGTTTTACCTCAGCAACAGATGGAGATTGTCTTGCCCTTCAACCTGTTCGTACTTCACAGAAAGGACCAAGTAGCCCAAAGCTGAGTCATTGGCATAAAAATTCTGATGCTCCTATAACAAAGACATCAAAATGCTTGTCTATTTTAGAATATTCCAAAATAAACAAAGAAATGAACAGATTCTGTCCCTCCTACAAATGTAGGGAGGGTGGAAGTTCTAGTCCTGCCTTAGGCACAAATCTAGCTTGGCCATCTTTTCCTCCTTTCCCCATTCCAAAATAACAAGAGAGTTGCAAGAGAGTAACATGCCCAAGTGCTGTGCCACTTTAATATGGGCGCTTTCTTAAGGAGGCAACATATTGTTGGAATGGGACAACTTGGTACAGTCAACTCGCTGCACCCAACTCACCACGGCCAACTCACCACAAGACAACTTACTGCTGGACAATTCAACAATTAAATTATTTAAAATAATTTTTTTAAAAGATTTTGTCATTCGCATTTTATTTTGTCCCTCCTTTTGTATTCTTTCTTCAATGATTCCATTCCATAATTTCTTCAATATTAACGTAATTCTTGCCCTACAGCAAGTTGGCTGCAGCAAGTTGACTGTGGTGATGAGTTGGCCATGCCGAGTTGTCCTAAATCTGCATATTGTAGGATTATATAGTTCTGTCTGGTGGCCATCAGTAGTACTTTCAAGGACTTATAATTTTTTACAATAGTTTTCAATTTTCTGATTCCCTTTTTTTCAGGACTGGACATTCCTAAGACAAAGTGAGTATTCTGTCAGAAAAGACTCAAAAAGTTTTCTACATACACATTTATTGGGGAAATACAGGGAGAACAGAACTGCTCTGCTACCAGTGGTGTTTCTAAAACATCAAGATACCATGTTTTTAAGCGCAGGAATAGAAGCTTTCAGCTTTGCTGTTTAAATTGATCTAGTTATTCTTTGCTTATTGATCTATGTTGTATCATTCTAGTAGGCTGATTCATTGTTCAGATGCCTTAACAAACAAATAAATAATTTAGTAAATAAAAATAAAGAATTTTGGACTTCCGGTGGATCCGTGGGCTTCGAAGGACAGACTCTTGCAGTCCGCCAGCCCCAGTTTGCGTAAAAGCCGCTTTTGACAGCTAAAATCAGCTGCCAAACGGCGGGAAACCTCGGGCGTAGAGGGGGTGGGGGAGGATCGGATCGAGGGCAGGGCTCCCCAAAGTCCCTGGTTTTTTTTGCAGGGACTGGAAGGGTGAGAGCCCCCTGATGAGATCTAGGAAGCTCCGCGCCTGGGTCGCCTCTGCCAAGGCAGAGCCAGAAGCCGCGAATACCTCTGTGCAAGGGATTTTTTTTAACTTTTATTTTTTATATCTGGATGGAGCAATTTGCAGAATTTCGTGAAAGTTTTTTTTGCCGGTGCTGTGTTCCCTTTTCTAAAGATTTGGAGAAATGGCTCTATCACCAGAATCAACAGACTCTGTGG
>JANHFO010002965.1:75085-86596 GCA_032468095.1 Pareas carinatus | reverse complement strand
GGTCAGGACAGCCCGGCTTGGGAAAATAAATATGTTTTCAAAGCCCGACGGAAGGCCAGGAGATCCGTGATGGTCCGTGATAGAAGACATCGTGGACGTTATTTTATTCCATAATGATGGCTGCTGTTTGAGAATCATTGTCAGCACTGACACAATGAGGAATCTGAGGTAAACTAACAAAAACCGAGTACTGGAATGTGTATCACAATGGTGGACAACCTCTGTGTGGAGATGGGTTGCACTTGGCATGGGGAGACTGCACTCATAATCTGATGGCAGCTTTGGGTGAAAACTGGGATCCATAACCATAGCTTTGGAGCCATAGGCTGAGCTTCTGATGCTCTAGAGCAACCTCAGCTACAGCAAGTTTCTAGGCTTGGCTTTCTCCAGAGGGTTTTTCTTTGGTCAGCCCAAATGAGTGTTAACCCCTTTAATGCCCTGGCTGGCTATTGGTCAGTGATGGTGAACCTATGGCACAGCGGGCACGCAGAGCCCTCTCTATTGGCACGCGAGCTAGGTCGCCCCAGCATCACCTCGGAGCAAAGTATGCAAAGTAAGAGATTAGTGGCGCTGGGCGATGACATCACAGGCCCCTGTGCATGCTCAGAAAGAAAGCAGTGGCACCGGGCAATGATGTCACGAGCCGCGACTCATTAGCTCTGACTCGTCTGAGCGCTCGGTGCCTAAAATGTTCGCAATCACTGCTATAGGTCCTTCATCCCAACCTTTGGGTCGGTATACATACTTTCCTTCCAGGTTGAGTAAATGGAATTCTCCTCCATTAGGGGTTGAGGGGTTGAAGTGTTTCCAGCTGTATTGGACTGGGAAGGTCTCTTCTGCATGCACCAGAGAAAAAAGTGAAAGAAATGAGTGGGATTCTCAGATAATTCCCTCGTAAAAGCAAAGCTACAGCAATATTTTAATGGTTTCTCTTTATGTCAACCTGACCACCACCTTATATCACCATACCTAGCAACCCTTGCTGCAGCTTATTATTTGATATGTTAACATCCCATCTTCCTCCAAAGTCTCAAGGTTCTCCCTGTATTACTGTTTCCACCCACTAGTAAAATAGGTTGACTGAGTGCACTGGGATCAGTATCAATTACAGTATTTGTGTAGAAAAACCCTATTCAGAAGAAAACAAATTTATGCTTTTGTTTGCAACATAATAACCATGGAAGAATTCTGCTGTATTATTTGTTACTTTAGGAATAAACACTACTAGGCAAGAGCTCAAATGGACAAAAGTGAGAAAGAGGGAAATGATGATGAAACTATGTATAGGTTACACCTGAATTCCTATACATTCTTACTGGTAGAAAGTCACTCTGAAATCACTGGGATCCTCTTGTGAGTAAGAAACCATAATTTTGGTAGCTGCAAATGTTAGCAATTCCAGAATTTCCAATACTATACTGCCATGTGGTTCACTGAATTAATCTCTTTTAAGAGTTTTGGCAGCAGAACTACATTTTAAAAAATTGAGACGCAAAATAAGTGGATGAGGAACAGCCATAATTATAGCAGTCTCCTCCAGAAACTCTTCATGCGGTGTTTCCAGAAGCTACCGAAATGAGAAGTTAACCTAGAATCCTGAAATTTTAGTGTAGAGAAGCCATTCATTCAACCTTCCATGAATAATATAACAGCAATCTTGGGAGAGCAACACCATTAAGGCCTATATTATATGGCTAACTTTGGGGCAAGATAAATCATCCTACAATTCAGTGCAAGTAGGCGCAAGCGATGGCTATTCGGTTAAGTACTGTAGTACACTGCATTAATCAATACCTGAAAAGCTAGCTGGCAGATGCATTCTATCCATTCGTTTGGTTGATCTGTTGCGAACAGCCAGGTGCGTTCCAGCATACACAAGTAGAAAGATGCTGTGTTCTTGGGGGAGGTCTGATCTTCAGCTCTTTCCACAGAGACACAGTCCGAGAGGCGAATCACTTTACGTTCCCCTTTCCTCAGGGTTGCTTTTCCTGCTGCAGCACCATCACGTGCCTCAAAGTACTCAAGCCGAGCGACACCAAAGGAACTGTCAGCAAAAAGCTGGACCCATACTTTCCGCCAAGTCTTCTGTGAATGCAGGCAAAGGGAAAGGTGATGAAACAATCCAAGAAACAATCTAATTGCAGTCAAATATTTGCACAAGGGGAATAAGTAAGGAAGCCTTAAGTAGCCTCCAAGAAACAGAAAAAATATATGATTCTGCTGCTATTTGAGCTATCTCACAGACCTCTTGCCAGAAGTAGGAGACAATGTACAGAATCACAAAAAGGCAAACATTTGTCTTTCATTATTTCATAGTCCCTCTGTGGCATTTAATAAATATAGAAAGTATTCATACAATTGCCTCATCGAGTAAGGCAAGGGATTTAATATCCTTGTTCCCTGAAAACATATAAAAATGTAAATTTCTAATCCTTGTGGAATTAAAAAAACTACAGACTTGATAGTGAGTAATGATTTCAGGACCCTCAGCTATTATTTATTGGACCAGCTCATCTTCCAGCTTGTCTTCAGCTAATGCCTGTCCCTTCCCTTTTGACATTGCATTTCATAGTCTGAGCTCAGCAATTGAGCAAGTGAAATATAGTAATTTCCATTACACAAGTCAGATATTGTAACGTAATTTGTTCCAAAAAGTCCAGAGGAAGGTGCACGCTGTTTTTCCTAAGTGGGTTTATCTTTAAAACATAAAATACCCCAGATTCAATACTCTGCCTTTCCAGGCAGAATTAAATCCATCCTAAATCTTGTAAAACTACTCCCTATCAGCATCAATAATTCTTGGTCTATGTTCTGTGCTATTTTATACACCCACCCACCCAAATTCTGATACAACAGCTTAGAATCAGAGGCTGAAAGGGACTTCCAGAGAAGTACAAGCAAAATATCTGGAAATAATGGAAACACTGTTGAGATGGGAAGCACCAGATTTAGGAAGGCTAGTATAAATATTTGGAAGATGAGGATTATCATTGTAGTCACCCAGACCAATTAGTGCTCCTCCAGTAAAATTCCTCAATGAATAGCAGTTATCAAAGGGATACACTGGGTCAGTCATTACGTTAAGCTGTGGGTTGTTCGACCATGATTTATTCCAGAAAGAATAGTTAGCTTGATTCACACCATACCAAACCAAAGCATCAACTCATAATAGTTTTAGCGTACTATATGAGCTGATTACTTCTGCAGAGCATGAAATGAGAAAGTTGGCTATGAAATTTAGCCAATTTTTAATTAAGGCACCAGTCTAGAAACCAGGCGATTATAAATTCTAGTCCCGCCCTTGCCGTGAAAGTCGACTGGGTGACTTTGGGCCAGTCATTCTCTCTCGATTTAATCTACCTCACAAGGTTGTTGTGGAGAAAACAGAGGAGGAAGGAGTATTAGATAGGTATTATTACAAAAATAATAAAAGACGGGATAAAAATATATATTTTTATTTAAAAAAAGAACTCTATGTAACCCAATGTAAAATTTCTGCTTTTTTAAACGCAAGTTATGAGTTTAGTATGAAAAATATTTTTCCACTAGTATTAAGGAATAATACTGAGACCTGGAGGCCCCAGCCATTATAGTGCTAACAGCATATTTTAGCCTATATCCATTTCTAAGTCAACTTTTCAGTGTGATTACAATAAAACAAGAAAGCAACTTCAACTTGGCATTTAGTTTTGCTTGCCAGCAGTCAATTTCCAAACTTCAAAGTGCAATCACAGATTAATAAAAGAGGGCTGAATTCTAGTTCCCCGATATGTCATTTGTCACCAGTTGCCAAAAACAGCAGTTAGAAAAGCAGTTAGAAAATCTTCAGGTGGTCTCATCCTTCGATTTTGGCTTCATTAGGAGCCACCAGGCTTAGTGAGATAACATCACTGAAACCCTGGAAATACTTTCAAGAAATGCTAGACTATGAAAGGTCAGGTTATGGCCCCTTCTCCGTCTGGGGGTGTCATCTGACATCTGCCAGCCCTGGTCTATAAAGCAAGTGACTGAAAATGAGAAAATCACTGACCCGTTTTACTCGTGACTTCCCCACCTCACAGTCATTTTTCACTTTTGGAAAGACTTTGATTGTACTTGCATTTGTTGGCAGTTGCAACACCAGAGTTGAGAAGAGACAGGAAAGTGAAGAGAATGAGGAATAGAATGAAGAGATCCAAACCTCCCTCAGTCCCAGCCTCAACAGGGTTGTCTGAAATTTTAAAATGTACGAGTTTTCCCAAGTCTCCCTTACTTGGGAGACTCAGCCCTCAGAACAAAGATCCTGGGGCTCTTGGGTTTCTCCATTCAAAGGCATACCCTGCAAAGTATTCTTGCCCATATTCCATTCAGAATGATTGCTTCAAGACAACTTCCCACATTTTGCCAACAGACACATTTATGCTACACTCCTTAATGTACGCAACATTTTATTTGATTTATTTCATTTAATCGTATCTAGAAACAACAGAAAATAGAGCTGTACATTCACAATTCAATATGACAATAAAGCAAGAGAATGGAAAATAAATACAGGTTAATCACAATTACTGCAGACTCTGCCTTGGACGACCAAGGATAACATTTTAAGCCCTAACAGTGGAAAGCGTAAAGAAAATTTTCCATGACTTTGACAAGACAAGACAAAACCCACAAATCCATTCACCTCTACCTTCAAGATTCTGTAGAATCAGCCTTCCCATTACAACTTGAGACACCACATTTACCTTCCCAAATTTGGGGTGCTGAATATACAGGATCCCATCTTTCATAGGGTGCTCCATAGGAGTAAGATCCAAGCTGGAAACCCAGTAAAAGTGTGTGACAGAGGCTGTCAAGATGATGAGCTCTTGTGGCTGCCCAAGGGATGAGTCAGTAAGTATGATAGTGCAGGCAACTTCCTCTGCCTGCTAACTTCCTCTTTGGGGCCTGCAAACACTCAAAGTTATAACAAGCAAAAAGTCCCAAGAGAGACAGACTGTCCCAAGAGACATTTAACTCAACAGCATTAGTAGGCAAGAATGACTCTTCTGCAGCTGCAAAAGTTGTCATCCAAAACGGAACTGTTAGAGAAAGCAACATGTTTGAAAATAGATGGGTGGAGTCAAGGCAAGGGGTAAATAAAATTATACAAACTGTTTTTATAGCGACCAGAAACTACTAGTAGAACGTGAACTACATAAGAAGTCTCTGCCTCTTCCTTAGGGTCAACTGCTGAGGAGCTAGGCAATGTTTGCCCAGCACACATGACAATCTCTGATGCAACAGATTATTGCAACAGTAGCCTGCTACCCTCAAGAAAAAGTATACTGGACAAGCTTAAAAACAAGGTGTTAAAAAAAATGATGGGAGCATCCCTTTAAAGAATGCACAATCTCAGGTACCAAGGTGATGTGATTGCCCCAAATCAGCACAATATGTACTATTAAGTGTCTCCTCACACAGAAGGCAACATGGGAGATAGGACCACCAAGCCTAGCACGTCACCTTGAGGTAGGATCAATATTTTCAACAGAAGCATTAAGATCCCTAAATGTAAAAAGTCCTCTGTCAGCCTGTGTCCTATTTCTATTGGTGCCAGTTGCTCCGGAAACGGCATTGGAATTATTTCAGAAAAGATGCCTTTCCAAGGGAGGAAAAAAACATTGATTTGCCAATGCTTAGTCAAAAAGGCAGAATCCGTCTAGAAGTCCATGGAGCTGTGTGCCAGATAGTCCTTGCGTCCAATGTTGCTGACTTGCTTGGTCTGCATGGCTTCCAGCTTGGGGCAATCTGTGATACGATGGCCCAGCCCGCCACAGAAAGCACAGCCTCTTTCCTCTGGAAGAGAAAATACTGCATCAGTTCAAGTTCAGACCATTGAAAGGGGATTACAACATGGGAGGAGGAGAAAGATGGCCTATGCAGCTCTCGGCCACAAGACATGCCTATCTTATAGCTGCAATGTGACTTAAAAACTTCTCGCACTTTGTGAAAAATGCACCTGGCCTGTATCTAATTTGCATAGCAGTTATTTCTCTCCTTCCTTCACCAGGCCACCGAGCAGATAAATCTTTCCATTTCTTTGAATAGCAGATGATCATAATTCCAATAAGCTTTACCTAACATAGCCATGCTGAAAGTTGAACTATCTCAACAGGAAAAGTATTCTAGTCTCCCAGGCCTCTTTCCACCCTACTCTTTATGAACCAACTACTTACCTCCAATATCCAACATGGACTCATCTCCACAATGCAACACTTGAAGCACGGGAGGCACCTTCTGCTTGGCCTCCAGCAGCAGCGCCTTCAAATCCATGAGAACCGATTCATCTGGGGACCAAGAGAAAAAGGCATGAGGACAAAAGCCAATTTCTCAGATAACAGCACAAATGCATTTCAGTTACGGTATACAGGGGCAGTGCCCACACAAGTAGCTATCTCTAGTTAAGCTATTTCTTGTGATATACCCACGCCACCCACTGACCAAATCCCTTGAATATTCTTCGTTGTTAATGATTCATTAGGAAGCATGACTGGATGAGCCCAGCTGACAAAAATATAATTAGTTGAAGTTCATTCATCCGTCACCCTCTTCCTTCCTCTGGCTCCGTTCATCGCAGCCTAGCTTTTGTAATAGTCTTTCTCAGTTCCTTACCGCAGGCTTTGTTGATGAACGTGGTGGCAATGCCTGTATTCCCTGAGCGACCTGTACGTCCAATCCGATGAACTGGGGAGGGAAAAAGTAAGACAAAAATATAATTTTTATCCAAGAAGTAAAATACAGTAGCCATGGGAAATTAGTATAAAACTCTCCTATTCAGCTTCCCCCATAAGTCTGTCCAGTGAAAACAATCCTGGAAAGCCCTTCCCTTTCCTCGTGAACAATGTATGATGTGACACACTTTACATGCAGCTACCTTTTTTCTTCTTTTTATAACCCTGTAATCCCTTTTATAGGGGCGGAGTCGGGGCAACTGAACAGAGCTGAGGATTTACACATGCATACATACAGTTACATATGCCCACCAAAAGCCACATGCCAAATAAAATCAGAGTCAGACAGCCCATACAAATTAACTGAATTCATAAGCCCTGGTTTAATTACCGTATTACATCGATTATTATTAAATGCTGTCTTTTTCCTATTTTGGTGTCTCTATTCAGGGTGTGTCTTACATTTGATGGGAGTCCTCAAAAAAAATTCAGTTTGATGTTGCTCTAGAGAGAGGGTAGATGGAAGAGACCTAGAAGGGTCTCCACCCAAGCTGGGGCAGACAGCTGGGGTGGCGGCGTCAGCTGTTCTGGGCGGTGCTTGGACCAGCTGAGGAGGGGAAACGAGAGCCTCTCATTTTTGAAAAGGATTTCCTTTTGACACGCGGGAGGGGTTGCGCCTAGGCATTTCTCAAAGTTTGGATGCATCGCCTTGCTTCCCCCCTCCCCTCTCTTCCCGCCTCGCTGGCTCCCTTTCCTCCTGCCAGGCAGTCACCGACTCAGGGTGGAACGCTGTGGGAGAAAGTGTCGGGGAGCTCTCGCTTGCCTTTCCCCCTCTCAGCTGATCCGCGTCACATTCGGGGGTGGCCCGCGGACTAGCTGAGAGGAGAAAGGCAAGCCGAGAGGTCAAACGAGAAGGCAGTCCCTTCATGAGGGCTTCTTCCTAGCGCCAAGAAGGAGAAAGCGGAAGGGGCCTGCTTGGGGATGCCCTTGACTGAGGTCGATCACCCCAAGTCGAATGCGGGTGGGTAGATCTATTCTGGGCTTTTTTCTTTTTTGTTGCCCCTCCCGCCGCCGGTGGAGAGTTCCGCCCATCCTCTCGCCTGCGCGAGTCTCCTCCTTGTTGCTCTCTAAATGCAGCGGAGTTTTTGGTGCCGTATTGCAGTTGCAAATGCTATCCCATTGGCTCCTGAATGCTACAGCATTTAAAACCAGGGTTATTTCATTCTGCACAGAGGTTGCTGGACTGTTTAGGATTGCAGGACATCCTGTCGCCTCCGGAAGTGTGCTGCTGTCCATTTCCCCTCTTAGTAGGTCTGTGTGTCACCGCCGAATAGGTGACGCACGCGTGGTCCACGAATCAGCTGGAGGGGGAAAGGCAAGCAAGAGGTCCCCAACAACTTCCCCCACGCCTGCCGACAGTGTTCCGCCCAGTCTCGGTGGCTGCCTGGCGTTGTCCTGAACTTTTACTCCTCGCCGCTGCTGCTCGCACTCAGCTCAGCTGCCCACACTCAGCCACATCTGCCCCACCAGGGGACCCACAACTCGCCCTCTGCGCCGGAGGGGAAAGTTGTAACCTGCCCCCAAACAAGCACACGTGAGGCAGGAGGAAAGAGAGCCAGCAAGGAGGGAAGGAGGCTCTTTCCACTGCAGTCAAGAGAGAAAAAAAAGGGAAGCGATGCATCCAAAGCCAAGGAAATGCCTACGCGCCATCTCTCCCGCTCGCCTCAAGAGGAAAGCCCTTTCAACTGAGAGGCTTTCCCTTCCCCCCCTCAGTGGGTCTGAGCATCGCTGCGGAACAGTTGACACGGCCACCCCAGCTGTTAGGCAAGCCCTGAACCCCAGCTGTCCACCCCAGCTTGGGAGGAGACCCCTCCAGGTCTCTTCCGTCTCTTCCCTTGCTACACTGCATTTAAAGGAAAACCTATTTCTATTTCTAACTTAGAAAAATAGGGATGCGCCTTATAAGCGATGGCATCTTATAATCGACGTAATACGGTAGTTGTGGGCAAAATAAGATACCTTCTCTCACATACATTCAAATTCCCCTTCCTCTTCCAAGAGAAGCAGCAAAAAAGGAGAAAAAAGGAAGGAGCAAGGATACCAGAAAGGAAAAAGGAGGAAACAAAACTGGAACATTTGTATGAAAACAAAAAGTAGAGAGAAGTCATAAGTGTCCAGTAATTCAAAGTGTTAACACACGTCATGATATTGTCACTCAGATAATGTGCATTATGAAATTTGCATGGGGAGGCCTTCAGTCACTCATGCCCACTCTCATCTTGTGGCTCAACTACTGCCACACACTATATGGGCCTGCCCTTGAAGAACACCCAGAAGCTGGTTCAAAATGCAGTGGCACGAACAGTAATGGGCACGCCCATGTAACATCTCAGCTCTGTGAACAGCATTGGTTGCAAGTTTGCTTCTGGTTATTATCAATAAAGCCCTACATGGCGTAAGGCCACAGATTCAATTGGGTGTGTGTGTGTGTGTGACATGCTTCAGGTTCCTTCAATTAAGCCAGGAAATTTATCAGAACCTCGGAAGCACATCTGCTCTGTAGCAGCGTCTGCCCTCTGGAATGAAGTTTTCCCTGTGATCCAGATGGCCCCATATCTGGTACTGTTTAGAAAACCCGTGAAGACCTGGCTCTTCACTCATGCTTTTGGCAAGAGGCAGTTAGACCCCTCACTTCATCCCACTTGCCATCTTTTTCCTTTATTTTTATGATTTAATGGTTTGATTGTAATTTTTTGCTTGTTTGATGGACTCAAGCTGCCAGAGGCATTGAAAGTCAGGCAGCATTCAAGCAATAAGTTACGATTATTCCAACAGCATAATCCATACTATTTGCAAAATGATGCAGATAACATCACTTGCCCCCTTAGCCAATGAGAAGCTCTGTTAGGTCTCACAAAAGGAATTCAAATTCACTAGCAACAGGGAGGAGCTTCCCTTCTTCCTAATCTTCAGTCATCCTCAGCGGCTGATATCTGCTGCTGTTTGCATCTCCCAGCCATTTCTTTTGTTGAAACTCCCAGTAATATAGTTAAAAGATACAGTAATGCAGCCAGGCAAAAAACAAGAAGAGAAAAAGCTAGCAAGTGTCTCATATCCTATTTTAGCAGAACACATTTTAGAACTCAAGATACTGTATATAACTTCTGCAGCAGAGCAGTAAGCCAAATTCTGCTGACTGTTTTTTTACTCAATCTTTTTGTAAATATTGCTTTTGTCGCACTGGATAAGTTCTGCACATGTTTAAGGATTCCAACAAATGAACCTGGTAACCGAAACCCCCCCAGGAGTCCCCCTATTTCATACCATAATTTTCTATCTCCTCAGGCATGTCATAATTGACGACATGCTGGATGGCTGGGAAATCCAAGCCTTTGGAGGCAACATCTGTTGCAACAAGAACATCCTTTTTGCCATCCCGGAAAGCCTCAATAGCCTTTGTCCGCTCTTCTTGGTCTGCAAGATGAAGTAATACATTAAGAAGGGCAGAAAGATTTCTCCTCATCCCTAATCCAGAAGCTTCCATTCTCTGTGAGCACTCCTAGAACAAGAGAGCTATTATCTCCACAAATTTTTTGATGAAATGACAGAGTAAACTGCTTTATGGGTCAAAGCTGGTTTAATAATCTGGGTTGAAATTCATGTGATACCACAGGCAATACCAAGAACTACCTAAAGATCTGATAAAGCTGCTGGAGTTCCTGCTTGAAACTTGTTTTTTAGATCCTTTTCTAACCCTCTATCATGTGTCATACTACATTATTCCAGTTCTGTGGTATAAAGAAGTCCTGTCTTCTAGCTAATCTAGAATTCTGTGGCTGACAGGAAGACATATCTTTAAAAATCTAATCTAACTATAGTAAAGTCAGAAAAACTGTCATATATCCAGTTTCTGCTCTTTTAGATTACTGCATTTTATGTCTGGAACCAAAGGAGTACTTTTATTCAAAAACAAAAGGCTTTACAGACCTTTTCCACCATGTATAGCCACAGCCTCTACACCTTTGAGTAATAAATATTCATGAATTGCATCTACATCTGCTTTCTTCTCAGCAAAAATAAGAACCTGTCAAAGAAAAGCAAAATATAAATGATGATTGCACTACAGTTCCTTAATCAAAGGGAGAGCCTATTTCAAAAATTAGCTAGAATACAATGACTGAACAGCCAAAAATCAGATTGTTCTCACACAACACTGCTTCCTTTTCTATGACAAGCAAAAAAAAAACCCAGATAAGACAACTTTGAGGAGTGATCAAATCAGATCAGATTAGGATAGGTTTGAACTTACAGGTGGTGGAGTTTTCTGTAGACATTCAAGTAGATATACCATTTTAGCTTCCTCCTTCACATATTCTACTTCCTAGACAGAACCATAGAGACACAGTGAAAGATATTACAGAGAAGTCAGCACAGGATGGCTCATTACAGCTCAACTGATTAGTAGCTTGAAATACTGAGTATAGCTACGAAAAACAAAGGTTGATATTATGTATGAATAAAAAGGATAATGTTGCTGAATAGGATGTTATACTAAATTTTATAATAAATTAATTATATAAGAATGGATTAACAGAACATCTTAAGATCTCTCCTACCCAACACCCACAAACTAAATAACTCACAGGCAGCTCATTTCAATTTGGACTCCCTATGCAGTACAGTTTGAGGTACAAACAGATCCAGGCTAAGGAAATGCTCTAAACTAGTGACATACCTGTATGACATCCAAACTGGCAGCTCCTGCACGTCCCACATTGATTGTGATAGGCTTTACAAGGGCACTCTTTGCAAAATTCTG
>JANHFO010002965.1:35851-48547 GCA_032468095.1 Pareas carinatus | reverse complement strand
CAGGCAACAATGATTGCCCACTTATGCACTGATACAAAGGGGTGAATCTCCCCCCCAACACTTGGCAGAGTAAAGTAGCTAGTATCACATATGGGGAGATGATAATTCCAATTACATTTCTAGAGTGGTGAAACCAGTATGATTCAATATAATATTCAAGGGCAATTTTAAGTACAGTAGAGCTTAAGAATTAATGTAATATTAGAGACTCTAAGGAAATAGGTGCATATATGTGTAAACCAAACAAAGATTCATGGTAAAACAACAGCAGGAGAACCAACCTTCGCTAGGAAACATCTTAGAAGAAACTTCATCATTTGCACTTTTTCAGATGCACTCTCATTGTTATGACAATAGCTTAACCAGTACATGAACTGAAAAATAATAGGGTTCTGCTGTGAGATTGTAAGATTATCTACAGTAGAATCAATCAGATTTCTGCAGTCATACACAAGGAGCTCTATCAGATATACCTGTTATCAGATGAATGGGGCGACCAACTGCAGCTAGAACCAAATCCTTAGAGGGGCTCGAGTTTACAAACACGTGAAAAGGGCAACAGTCATGGAACGATGGACTTTTAGTGCAGCAAGAAAGAATGGAGTCACACTCCACATTTGATTTTAAATACATAATCTATGACACAGCAGATGTGCAGTTTTACTCTTCAGTAAGTCTATTTTACATGAGGATTCTCCATAAATATGCCTTTGCAGGACGTAACACATACATCTTCATGTGCAAAGAGCACAACTATGTTTGATGCAGCCAATTGGGGGTATTTCTGTTGTGTGTGCTTGTGAAGAAACCAAGAGGTGTGTGCTGTTCATACGTAGAAAGTGTACAGAATTGCCTATTGCTGAAGAGAGATCTGTCCGGAATGATTATTAGATTTAGGGGAGACGACAATAAGAAAAAAAGACTAAAATTTGCGGACTTTTATCAGCATTGCTCAGGCTGGTTGTCAGTGACCATGGGTTACCTGTCTGAAATGAAACTACAGCTCTTATTACTACCGTGTTTCCCCGAAAATAAGACACTGTCTTATATTAATTTTTGCACCCAAAGATGCGCTAGGTCTTATTTTCAGGGGATGTCTTATTTTTCCATCGAGGTCGCCCAGAACTGGAAGTCCGAGGCCTTATTATCGGGGAGGTCTTATTTTCGGGGGATGCCTGATATTTCAGTGAGAGGCAAAACTGTAAGCAGGTCTTATTTTTGGAGGATGTCTTACTTTCGGGGAAACAGGGTACTAGGATCCTAGCAGCAATATTGTACTTTTATGGTGTGCTGATCTGAGAGAATAACATTCCCTGAGAAGAAAGGTAACACAGCCACATTGAATGACATGTTAGATTTCTGGAAACGGACAAGTGGCTGTATTACATACAGAAACGGACACGGGGCTATATCACACACAGAAGCTCTGCCACTGTAATTTTGCAAGGGAACATCTAGTTCTCAAAGCAGAAGACAACTTCTTGCTCCTTACTAAGGGGAGCTCCTTGTGCACCTCCTGCCCTTATGAAACTCAACAGTGTTGAAGCAATATGTAAGATAGCGTTCAAGAGCAGTTCCATCATGCTACACCTGCCACGAATAGGGCCACGCCCTGGCACCAAAGGCCCAGTGAAGGCAGAACAAACAACAGAGAAGATGGATTTTTTAAATAAAATAAAAAATTAAAAAGTCCTTTATTGGGTGCAGCCTGGTCCCTGTGCCATGTTGGGCCTTGGCCGAATAAGACTGCCCCTGGGCTTGGGGCGGCTCAGTCAGCATCTCCCCGAACGTCGAACACTGAGAGGTGAGGGACACGGGCTGTCCAGGCCCTGCCTATGGGCTAGGGATGGGAGCCCCATGGGGAGGGGGAAAGGGGAGGGCCAAGGGTCAGTGAGGTCAAGTGTCTGTCTATGGGTTTGGGGAGAGGGAAGGCGAGGTGTGGGGCCCTGAAGATATACCAGGGCTGCACCGCACACCTCACTGAGCTGCACTCGAAGTGGTTTTCTTCAGGGTGAAATTGGTCCAGTTCACAGCCACCTTTTGTCGGGTCTGCTTGGCTGAGTCCAGGCAAAACCTGCAACACAGGGAGGGGTGCAAAGGGTGATGAATCCCAGAACTGAGTAGCAATTTGTCGTACTGTACAGGCATACAAATACAAAATGCATTCTCTTCCCCATATGCATACACAAACATTGGTCATGTCTGTGTCTACAGACGTGGAATGAGACATCAGGAACTGGTTGGGCAGTTATTTTATGAAGACTGACAGATTTGAGAACACAGACTGATCTGCGATTTAGAGAAATTGATTGTTTCAGACATTTCCCTCCTTCATTCAGTCCCCTGCTGTTAATATTACTGTGATTGCTTTTCCTTGACAAGTGCACACGTGCTTTTCTCAGAACCTGCTTGGCTTCTTTTCAGGAGTACTCAATATTGCAGAAAGGAATGGTTTAATTAATTAATTAGCTACTTTACACGCCTAACAAAGTCTAACAAACAGCATCCTGGACAGCATCCCTCATACTTGGACATCAGTGGAGAAGTCAAATCTTTCTGAAAATCAACCTCCTCCTTAGACTTTCTTGACTTTATCCCCCTAAATCACCAGCAGCTGCTCATCAGTTATTCTTCACCAAAACTAATATTTGTATGTAGCCAATAATAACACTGTTAGACCCTGATAATTTATAAAGATTGGATGAACTGCTTTAGTTCTGAACCTGCATCAGAGGACATTTTTAATGGCTTGAATTGCCAGAGAGAAGATGGTTAACCGCTAGGAAATTTTGTTTTTAACTATGGGGAAGTAATGCTCATGGGTTAGAATAGTGTTACTGTGTCTTCTATTGTACTTTCTTTTTCAACTAGGTTGCCAAATACATATGTGCGTACAGGTCATGTTGGATAGAAGCTTTAAATCAATATCCAGAGAATGATATTTTTGCTCTTGTGTTATTTACTGGTTATATTGACATGATTTCATTGGTGTCACTTTGCTAGGCTCAATCTTGCTGTTACTGCTGGCAGAGAGTAAAAGATATGTTTCACTACTGTATTGGTTCTATTTGGGTCAATTCTGCTGTTGAGTGAATGTAGCAAATAACATTTGGCATGGATTCCCATTCCCTATACTTTTGTGGCCCTAAGATATACATCACGGAACAAGGAGTTTATTCAAGCCCCCTTTATTTCCTATGATGAAACATTAAATATGTTTCAAGTTTTGTTTTACAGAAAAATAATAAAATGCTTCAGTTGTGACTACCTTGTACTGTATTTCAAACCAAAAGATTTGATTTTTTTCATATTGTATTTGATAAACACTCTTGGACAGTAGGTAATAGAAATAAAAGTGGAGATGAAGCAGTATGTGGGAAATTGGAGGAAACTCCTGGTTAATGAATTGCAGGCCCTAAAAAAAACTGTAAATGAGAAAAAAATAGGGCCATATTTGAAAAGAATATGTGATGCTGAAAGAATATAAATCGAAAGCAAAGCTCACTCCTTAACTAGCACTGATGATGTTACCTAGTTTGGTAATGAAACATATATAAGAAAACAACGAAGCTCAGAGAGCACCGAGGACCTCTCACTTACTGATCTACCCATTAGCCATGCTTTGCAAACAATAATAGCAGGAATTGCACATCAGAAAACCTAATGAAATGCATGCTGATGTATCATGGTATTTGAATTCTGTCTTGGTATGAATAGATGCAGGTTTGGGCTTAGTTTCCCCAGCCAACCCCCTTGTCTTCTTTTTTTCTTTTTCCCACCAGCAGCTTGACGTTCCTTCCTCTTCTGTGTCTCCACCATCACTCCTGATATCCCCAACATTCCCTTTAGTCTCTCCCACCCTACAGCAGACTGGCCTTGCCCAATGAATCCTTTTTCTTTTAGTATTTGCTCTTTGGTTAATAGCAAAGCTCATCCTGCCTGCAACTCTCTCAACTTTTCTTTTACCCTGAAGATTTTTTTTTAAACCCACATGGCAAGGCAAATGCGGAAGAGGCAATGGGCACAAGGAATAACTCTACTGTCCATCTAAGATAACTTAAAAAATAAAAAATCCAAAAATTGGATTAGAGACAGTGGATATCCAGGAATGCTGTGGGATCTGTGTGGGTTGCATTTCTGACCATCCCCTAGAAATGCTGAGAGAACATCTCCTTCGCTACGAGCAAGAGTGAGTAAACAAACAATCATGAGCTACCAAATTCATGGGAGGGAGGGGACAACAACCAGGAAACTCTTCCTTTCAGTATAGTGCATCTGAGCTTCCACTTCCTAATCATCTTCTTGATGGATAATGTTTGCAATTAGGGACGCTCTGAGGCTGGTGTGTGGATCAGTGCACCTCTTTGCAAATTAATACCTTGCAATAAGAAAGAATATTCTTTTCCATTCCCTTTGAGCCAATTTCATCCTTGCAACAGGGATTGCAAACACTATGTTAAACTTCATATGATTTGGGGTAGAGTTGTGCTACAATCTAGCACTGTGATTTATAAACTATGGTTTATAGCTTCATATATTTTGTGCACTGAACAAGTTGTGGCTTATTCACAAACCAGATTAATTTATTGTGACACTTATTTAGAGCTGCATGCCACTGATCTTCTTCCTGTGTGGAAGCTGAGGCGAAAAGACCCCTAAGGTCAGTTTTAATGTGACAAAATCTTACCGCTTGAAGTATTCCACTTCTCTGTCAGTCTCATCCATCTCCACACCATCCAAGTCTTTGGGCAGGAACACATCATCTAGCAATATACAATACAAGAAGGTTAGTAATTCAAAAGAAAGGTCAATGGCGAGGATCTCCTTCCCTTGTTAAGCGCAGCATGGGCTTTCTGATGTTGATACAAAAGAACACAACATGGAGGTCAAAGCGTCTTTCATAGTTTCTTTGTAATTTATTCCATATTTATGTCATAGCAACACATTTGGGAAGTTGAGGTGGAAAGAAAATTTTCTGGGGAAAGACAAATATCTGAACAACAAATTCCATGTGGCCCTCCCCTCCCTGGCTTCATGTGATTCTCAACTTTAAATAAATCCATAATATTTTTCACTCTCACAAGTAATTGATAGAGAACAGTAGGAGAGTAAAATGAATAGCAGGTTTTAGCAAGAGGCAGAAACCCTAGTGCCCTCCAGTTATTTTGCATGCACATCTCAGAATCACTGGGCATAATGACTGTTTCTGGAGAGAACTGAAGGTTGAAAACAATTTGGGAGCTCCAGGTTGTATTTAGCATCAATGTTCTCTCTATCTATTTCCCATACACAATAAAACTTTCTCTATTAACACACCTCTCTCCTGTGTTAGTCACATCAACCCCTGCCAAAACATTGCAGTCTCTCAAAATCTTACATAAAAATGTAAACTAGGCATAAAAAAGTATTTATAGTTTGTTTCCCTGACTCAGTAAAATTCTCCCTAGTACCACGTTAAGGCCTTTTTGTAAAGCATGGTGAGATTCTAGGCCAGCCATCCCCAAACCTTTATCTTGCAGATACAGTGGGACTGCATCTCCTAGAATTTATTTATTTTATTATGAAATGTATTTGCTGCCCATCTCGTGTCAAAAGATTCTGGGGGATGTACAGCATAAAAACATTAAAAAAAATTAAAATCATGAAATATAAGACAACAAAACAGATAAAATAATTAACACGATGGCAAAGCACCAGGGTGGGGGGAAGAGAAGTGGGATTAGCTTTTAATTAGTCAATCACCGCCAGTGAAAAGCTCCCCCATTGGATACCCAAGGCATATGGCAGAGCCAGGTCTTAAGTCTCTTACAAAAAATCAGGAGGGAGGGAGAGAGCCAATCTCACCTCAGGGGGTAAAGATATTCCAAACGGCAAGAGCCACGGCAGAGAAGGCTCTTCTCCTGGACCTCGCCAGCTGAAATTCCTCGACTGATGGGATCTGCAGAATGCCCCCTCTGCTGGTGCAGGTGGAGTGGGCCAGTTCCATCGAGGTGAGACGGTTCCTCAAGTAGCCTGGACCCACGCCATGCCGGGCTTTAAAGGTGGTAACCAACACCCTGAATTGCACCCGGAAGCAAACTGACAACCAGTGGAGCTCACGAAGCAGTGGTGCAACATGGGCCACTCTAGGGATCCTAAGAACTGCCTGTGCCAAGGGGATCAATCTGGAGAATGCCAGCTTGGAAAAGGCTGCTGTAGTGCTGTAAAATGTGACTGTGGCAAAAGGTTTACAGCATTCAGGATGAAACCTAGCAACTCTCCCATTTCAGTGGCCTTCCTGACTTGCAAACCTCTGGTAGTGGCATCATCATATACATCTTTGGTGTGTAAGTGGCCTATACCAGGTCCTAAAGAATAGTTACAGAGTAAAAATGTGGAGAACATCTGATACTCACCAATGGAAGGGCTTGTTTTCTCCATTTTGTTCCTACTCTTCTTGCCTTTGCCCTTTGGTTGAGGCATATCATCTGGGATGGCTATGTGGGGGAAATGCCGGTCCCCGGGCCCACACAGAGCAGGCTCTTGCTCAGTCTGATCAGCTCTGCCTTCACCTCTCCGATTCTTCCCCTCGATGCTCTTCTCTTTGTCTGCCTTAGAGCCACCGCAGCTCCATCCTTGGCTCGGCCGCAGCCCTCTGGCACCGTCGCCTTGCTCTGCACTACCGCTGCCTCTTGGAGCATCAGAAAGGTTGCCCTTGGAGGGATTCTTCTGCCCCGTCCCCTTGGAGCCAGAATGATCATTATTAGAGATCGCGTCCCCCTTCTTTGCTGGGCAGCCCTGCCGCTTACCCTTCCTCTGCTTCCCAGTGATGGGCACTTGCTCTAGCACTTCCATTCCCCTGCCCAGCGCCATCTCCTTGGATTCATGGTTAGTTCCAATCTCGTGGGGAGAGTCTGTCGCCTTGGGTGACTGTACCCAAATCATGCGAGAGAGATTGGGCACCGCATTCAGCCTTTTCACCACACCGTTTTCAGAGGGCGGCGGCGGCGGCACTACCTCTCCTGTGCTTTCAGCCCATCGAGGACCCATTTCATTCCTCAGTAATGAATGATTATGTGGCGCATTCAGACTAAGCGGAGAGAGGTCAAGGTCAATCTCCTGCAGCTCAGAGGAGCCATTGAGGTGGGAGAGAAGGTTCTTCTGTTCCAGCACGGCAGCTTTTTTGGGAAAGTCATTCACATCTAAGTTGAGATCGTAGACGCTGAAGCTGGCGCGAATGGAATCCTTGATTGTGTTCTTGATCTCCTGTAGCCGGCTGCTCAGAAAGCTGTTCACTCGCTCTAGTTCTAGCTGGGGCCACTCCAGAAGCTTTTCTTCAGGCAGCTCCTGATCTTGACCTGTAGGCGGGCTTCGATCCACACGCTTCTGAGCCTCGGCCTCTAGCTGGGCCTTTTCCTTCTCCTGCAATACCAGAATTAGCAGTATGAATTCATCATCAACAGCCTCAGGAAATCAAACAGCAAATGAAAGAGCAGTTCTGCAGTGGGATGAAGGATAGCAGCCGGTCCCAGGCTAATGAATTGGCCCCTGCTTCTCAGCCTGTCACACTCTACTTTTATGCAGCTAGACGAGCGCTGCCACAAACCACAGAGCATCCTAGGGAATTGACCCTGGAAACTAATGAGATGGCATATACAAAGTCTGTGCTATAGTAACAAAGCTTAGGGAAGAGACTCAGTGCCAGCAATTTCCCACAGCAATTTCCCACAGCAATTTTCCTCTGTATACAAGTCCCAAGACTGCTACATCCCTAGCTCTAAGCTCAGCTCATGGCAGTGCAACATGCAGGAAAAAATGAAGGATGTGAGCAGAAAAACAAATATAAACTTTCAAGCTGCCTGACCCAGTTCAAGGTGTAAATAGCTGAAGTGCTTGTTTAGTTAACCATAGGAAAAAATCCTCAACTCATTCTAACGTCTGGTTTATTTATATGTTACAGGGGGCAGATCAGATCCCTTTAGCAAGAGCATGAACTTTATTTATATCTTTCCACTGGAAAGTGACAGTGAAGCAAAGTTGTTATATCTTCCATGCAGAGGTAGCAGGGAAATATTTGCGGGCTGCATGCCAGTTGCATCTAGAGCTCTTCTCTCACAATCATCCTTTCAGGTTGGCAGGGCTCAGGAAGTACACAATAGTCTGATTTGGTGTAATGCACCATCGTATTTTCAGCCTCAAAAATACCCAGATGGAGAAAAAGACTTTCGGATTAATCCCTAAAGAGTCTGCAATGCTTTTGGGAGATTCACACACATATTTATAATAGACGTCTGCTACTAAACTCAGAGTAGGCCACATGGTATTTGCAAGTCTACTTTTTTGCAGAATTTGAAAAAAAAGGAGGGTAGATTCACAATACATTTATAAGCAAAAATGTTATGAGCTAATTATATTGAACTTTTTCAGAATTTATATAAAATTTTGGAAATACATCCAGACTTTGAAAGACTATAAATGTATTTCATATTTCATTTCATCAAACTGCTTACCTGTCCATACACCCAGATGCAGGGATTATCATTTGTACTTCTGAGGCAGCTCTTGCCCAATATTTGATATTTAGCATTCAGGAAGGCCATAAAGAGTTAGCTCTTTCCCCAGGTGTTGGGGGAGGATGAAATGGATGGCTGTGGAGGTTTTCTCGGAGGCATTTAGTTTTTTGTTTTTACAAAAAAATTAATACTTTTTGACTTTACTTGCAGTTGAGAGCTACCTAGAGCTGTTGAGAGCTGTGTTCTAAGAGGAGCAGCCACACAAATATTTTAAATAAATAAACAGCCATTGATTATGTAGTGTTCTTTTCCCCTTACACCACTTTGCTAGGTCTAGGGTGCTCATTATACCCACATGCACACAAGCTCACCTTTTTTTTCTGCTTGTGGCGTGCACGTTTGGCAGCCTTGGCGCTGTTCAGAGGCTTTGGCTCAGTGCTGTTAATGTAATCCAGCAGCTCATCCACGTCCCGGTGGTCTACGGCTGGTTCTCCCGAGCTACTGCTATGCCCCAGCTTTTGAGGAAGTTCCTCTTTCCTCTTGGTCAATCTGGAGCGCAGCTTTTCCCGGATCTCAGCATAGTTCCGGCTTGTGGGAGCAGCTGGAGGCTGTGGACAGAGTTGACTGTTGGTTGGGTGTAAAACACTGAGTTGCCGCCCCAACGTTATTCCCAGTCCCATCTTTCCTGCTCTCACCTTCCTCGGCTCAAAGTTCTGCCAAGCAAGTTTCATCCATCTTTTTCAACTCTGGCCACTTTAAGATGCACGGATTGGGCAATTCTGGGAAATGACCATCCATGCATCTTAAAGCTGAGAAGCATGCTGATTTAAAGCATTTGCCCTCTGTTGAAAATTCCCGCTGAAACACTGAGTACAAATTATAACAGAATTCAAAACTTGGAACAAAAAGAACAGCCCAGATAGAGGAAAGTCAGCTTGAGGAAGGCCTGCACTAGAGTGAGAAAGGGAAGTGCCGTGCCTCCACTGCCAGAAAGGTGTCCTTCCAAAATTCACATGGAGTCTAAAAATAGAGATTAGGGATGGCTGCTGGCAGTGCTTTCACTTACCGCGTTGTGGCCAAAGAACTCACAGTAGCAGCAGTCACAGAATTTCCCATCTTTCTGGGTAGTGGAGGATGAGGTGCAGGAGCTACGCTCAGAGCTGCTGTCCTCATCCTCACCAAGCCCCTCATCTGCCTCGCAGGACTGTGGTGCATGGCAGCTTGTACCGTTTGGAAACTTATGACCCTTGCAGGCAGGGTCCCTGTGAGAGAGAGAGAGAGAGAAAGAAGGGGGGAAAGAGGTAAGAAAACTTACACTGGATTCTCTACTTCCAGTGGACAGGCTAGAGTGGTGTCTGATGTCAGGAATGAGTTGGAGGAATGTCAACATATTAAAAGTCCCACTCAGGTAAGATAGAAATACTGTCAGTAGGAGGTTTGTTCGACTATGACAGAAATAGAGGAAAAGGTCGCACCTCCTCCAAAAGAGCAAGTCTTTGGGCCACAGATTCTCTCCCAGACCGACCTATCTCACAGGACTGCTACAGGAGAAAATAGAATGCTATCTGTGCCATCTTGAGCTAATTTGCAAATCTTATACTTGCTGAGGCTGAGGTAGCTTTAGATGATATATCACTATAGGAAAAGCCCAAGTCCATCCTCAGGCCACGATTGACTTTAGGCTAATCTGGCTCTCGCTCAGCCCTGCTTACCTTACAAGGTTGCTGAAGTGGGGGGAAATCGGAGGGCAGTGCTATGCCTGCCATCTTGAGCTCCTGGAGGAAAGGTGGGATATGAATATAATAAAATAAACAAAGGCTTAATGGACATTTGCCCTCACGTCCACCCTGCTTACAGAGCTAGCGTAGGGGTCTAAAAAAAGAGGATCTCTCGACCTTTGCAGTTCCCTCCCTGCCAAAACCTTTGGTTTTCAGATTCCAGGCCTAGTTCTACCCAATTGGTGCAGAACCTGCTTCAAGGACTGTCTCCAGTTCTGAGTGCCACACCTGGAAATGATTCAGATACATTCAAGCAGGTTCAAAGAAGGGAAAGGAAAGTAGTCAGGGGCACAAAATTACATCCGACAATAAATAAATGACCTACGCTTGCTTAACTGTGAGAAGAAAAAGTTGTGGGGAAATACAATCCTATGTTCAAATGGATGAATGCGATCACATACAATAGAGCCAAAAATGCTCTCCCTCATCCACAGTGTATGAAAACATGTAATAATGACTCTGCTGCAGGAACAAATATTTCATTTATACATAAGAATACATTCTTAACCGTAAGAGTGGTTCAATAATGGAGTCACGGCCTAAAGAGGCAGCCGTTTCTCAGTCAGGGTAAAGTCTTCAACAATTTAAAATGGATTCATGCATCAAGAAAAATTGGTCTGAATGGCCTAAAGGAGCCCTTCCAATTGAATGCTTATATTTCCTTGGAATTTACAATGTTTCATTTGCTACAGCTATTTCTTCTGTTCTCAGTTATTGAAATCCACCATTGTTCTGTGTGTGTGTGTGTGTCTGTGTTCAATGAAGTTCATAAAATTGTAAGTTACCTTGAATATTTGTATGGAAAGATACAGAACCCCCTAATGACCTCCATTCCTCCTATTCCATTCCAAAAGGTAAGGATATGCATGCTTCATATCTCACTTGTAAAAAGTAAAAAATTTGTCTTGGAATGTGCCAATCCAAACATTCTGGGGTGGCTCGACATTCCAGTTTTTTCCTCAGACATTACAAACCACTTCCTGCTCTGGAATAATAATTTCCAATTCTGGTACAAATAAAATCCTCTCCAGTTCTAGCACAAATAAAATAACATATAGATACATCTATAATTTATTTGAGTATTTGGGATAGGATGATTATGTTGAAGACAATTTTAAACTCTAAAGGCGATTTCTATTTTAAGAGGTTTTTACTCCTATTTTCACTCCTTTCCTCGTTTTAAGTGAATTTATACACTATACTACTAAATTATATTTTGGGGAGCATGATTTTGAGAGCTATATTCCATAAATTACATTTATCTGTTGAGAAAAGAATGTTGGGATTTAATTTACTATATTTTCGGACTTATCTCTGAGCATTTATTTTAGCTTCGGTTACTGCCAAGAACAAGGTTTTTTAGAATTTAACTCTTCTTTGGGCTGAAAAGTTATTACTTTTTATTTATTTTTTATTTTTCAACATACATCAAACACAAACACAACATACAACAAACACAAACACACAAAAAAGATCAGATTCTTTTATCTTCCCTTGTACTTCTTCTGAATTTTGTACTTTTATTGTAATAAGTACAAAACTCAGAGGAAGTATAAGGAAAGATAAAAGAATCTGATCTAACAAATTACATTCAACATATACCATCTTGACAAATGTATACAAATATCATTTATAATTCACTTATCTGTTCTTCTCAATTTAACTTCCATGTTGAATCCACAATTTCTATATATTTATTTATTTATTTATTTAGATTTATATACCGCCCTTCTCCTGAAGGACTCAGGGAGGTGTACAGATAACATAAAAATTTAACATTGAACTTTAACAATATTTACCAAATATTCATTATTTATTTTTCTTTAATCACTTATCTTATATCCTTATTTCCTTCATTTCCCTCCTCTCGTTTTTATCCTTCTTGCTTACTTTCCTTCTCTCTCTTACTATCTCTCCCTAGTCAGCCATCTTTCCTTCACTATCTCTACCTCATTTAACTCTCCTCTTCCCTCCCTCTGCCTTCTCTATATCCAATTTACTTTATCCCACTCATACCTAGCCAACCATCTTCCCTTCATCATGCCTTCTAACTTACCTCATACCCTCTTCCTACCTTTATTTATTTATTTATTTATTTATTTATTTAATTAGATTTTGATACCGCCCTTCTCCCCGAAGGGACCCAGGGCGGTGTACAGCCATATAAAAAAACATAAAGGGATAACAAAAACAAACATATAGGGCAAATATAACAGAATTTAAAACCGATTTAAAAAGACAATATGAAAATGGCTCTAAATCAGATAATAAAACCAATTTAAAACTAATTAAAATATATAACTCTAGGTTCACAAGGGGTAAAAGAGAAGATGTAAATCAGGCCAGCCTGGCCTTTATGAACAGGTGGGTCTTGAGTACTCGTCGGAAGGCTCGGAGATCTGTGATGTTTCGAATTTCTGTGGGGA
>JANHFO010002965.1:17866-35751 GCA_032468095.1 Pareas carinatus | reverse complement strand
ACTTTAATAATTTTGCTACAGTTAAACAACCTTTAAAGATTTTGTTATGATTAAATAAGCATTTATGATTTTGTTATGATTAAAGAAGCTTTTTTAATTTTGTTATATTAAATAGGTACCTTTTATACTAGTAAAATTAGTATAAAACTTTTATACTAATAAATAAAACTTTTATGCTAATAAAAGTTCTCTGATCATTATTTTACAAATGTATGTATATTTTAAAAAATTCATATTAGTGATCCACAAGATTTATAATTATGAATTTAGTGGTCCCTGAGGTCCAAAAGGTTGATGGCCACTGCTGTAAAGGACTGTTCTTTGCTCTGGAATTTGATTTATAGAAAGTGCTACAACGCTTTTATATAAGCAGTTATGCACTATAGTAGTTATATGGTAATCAACTTCCTTTTATTTATTTATTGCATTACCTTATAAGAAGCATTATATAATATAACTACATTGTATGATAACAGCATGAACTCAGAACAATGTGGAATCAGTGACAGAGATGATGGTCTTTGCAGGAATCATTAATAGCTTACCATAATACTGGTAACTTTCAAATAAACACCAATGTTAATGCATTGGATTATAGAGCATGAAAATCGGGTCATCATCCAGGATTATTGATCTCTAATGCCAATACTTCCATCATTCGTAGAACTAAAACACCCGTCTTGCCCTCATGTTTTACAATGGTTTACTCTAGAGAAGATAAGATACATTCAATATCAAGTCAGATTCATCTTTGGTAGATGTTAAATGTGGTAGAACTAAAGATCAGCAAAAAGAATGGAAAACAATTCTTGAAGAATTATGTCTCATGCTGGAGAGGTGCAGGAGACACGGCTTTGAGACTGAAACAGGTGATAAGATCTCTCTTATAAGCCACATCCAGTCTGGTGAAATAATGCAGCTTAGTATTTTAAGACTAGTCATCTTGATCACTTGTGATCCTAGAATACTTAACTTTCAAAATACTGTAATAACTGAACCAATGAATCAAATAGTAGTGATGATGTTATCAGTCATAATGCAGGAGATTTGTATCTAAAAAAAAGAATCGACTGAAATGAAGAACAAGGCTGATCCCCCTACCATCAGTACATGTCAATTAAAATAAAATAAACATAGGATGTACCAAACAAAACATAGTAATTCTTGGTAGTAATATTGATGTTCCTTAAAAAAATAAAGATGACTCTTAAGAACAAGGTTGACAAAAGCATATTTTTGGAAGATTTTTAAAGTAATAGGCTTTTTAGAATCTGAATCTGCTTCAGAAGCAAAACTTACAAAATCTCTGCTTTGAGTGTTGAAAACTTGAGTAGTTTACTACTTCCCTATCGTATAATTCATCTTATCTGTGGATTAAATTTATGATGAAGGCATTAGTCCCCTTTGCTTGTTGTCCTTTTCCAGTTTTAGCTTTTTCTTTTGCAGAGATGTATGCCTTCTTTTGTTATAGGTCTTCAGGGTTTGTTTGTTTGTTTGTGTCTCAGGTCTCCTTATTTTACAAGGTTTGGATAATTTATATAGAGTTCACAGAGATGTCCTAGCTTTGATGACCATCACCTAATTCCATAGTTATGGAAGCAGCATACAGTAGACAGTGTTCGAAGTGTACTTGGCTCTGGATGACTTGGCAGGCAGGAAATTAAATGGAATGAGAAATAATCAACATTATACAAACACTTTATTCTTGTATGATTTTTATGGCCCATCCATTATCAATGATTTCTCTGGGAAAAGGTAGTATCTATATTTAGGCACATAGTGTGGAGAATGAGGCAGTGAAAGCTTTCTCTAAAGAAGTATAGAGAATGTCAGAAGATTTGCCTGATTTGTCTTCCACTCTACGGCAGGGTTCTGGTTTTATGCTTTTTTGCATTCATTCATTTCTCTGCTTTAAGACAAGTGACTTGGCATTGTATTATAAATTTGACTGAGAAGGCTTCTTTCTTATAAAACTTAGGATGAGATGGATAGGGATCACACTCTGTAATATAGCTCTTCTATCCTTTGGTCTTTCCTCTCTTCCCTAAATGTTTACAAATGTATTGTGATTGTAGTTATCTGCTTATGCATTCAGAAATGTGTTACTCTGGATATTGTTGCTATCCTCAAGAGAGAAGCTGCTTTTTAGTATTCAGATAATATTATATTTCTTAGGATATGTGTGTATCTATCGTGTAAAATCTTAGCTCCTTCATATGCAGAGTCTAAAGTTTCAGGACCTCATGTTCAACTGTCAGAAATTTGGAGACATCTTTAAAGCAAACAATAGTAAAAAGAATTGTAATGTTACCATTATTTATTATTACTGATTCATTAAATCACATTGTATCTCTTCAGGCTCAGGCAGCAAGTATAGAGCATGATTGCCTCTGAAAGTGACCCATCCTACACTGATTTATATTGCACTTTTCTCCACAAAATGTTCCAAGCAGTCTTGAGCAAATTATTCTTTTTTAAAAAATTATTTTTCAACACACAACAAGCACAAACACAAAAAACAAACATTACAATAAAAATACAAAACTCAGAAGAAGTATAAGGAAAGATAAAAGAACCTGATCTAGCAAATTACGTTCAACATATGCCATCTTGACAAATTTATACAAATGTCATTTATAATTCACTAATTTGTTCTTCTCAATTTAACTTCCATGTTGAATCCACAATTTCTATATATCCTAATTCATTATTTATTTTTCCTTTAATCACTTACCTTATATCCTTTTTCCCTTCATTTTCCTCCTCTGGCTTTTATTCTTCTTTCTTACTTTCCTTCTCTCTCTTACTATCTCTCCCTAGTCAGCCATTTTTCCTTCACTATCTCTACCTCCTTTAACCTTTCTCTTCCTTCCCTCTGGCTTCTCTATGTCCAACACTTTATCCCACTCATATCTAGCCAAATGAGAAGCCACAACTTCCTTCTAACTGCCTTCTAACTTGCCTCATACCCTCTTCCTACCACCTTCTTCCTCCTTCCCGTCCTTCCTTCCTGTTCCTGTTCTTCTTCCTCATCTTATTTGCATCACGCCATCAATCCAATTAATTCCTCTTAAACTGTCTATCTTTGAATCTTTTTCCTCCCTTTCCCTATTCTTATTCTGACATTTTTTATATCATAACTAATCTTTCTCTGAGGTATTCATAACTTCTGGATTTTACTGCTATCAATTTAAATAACTTCTTAACTCCACATTTACATCTAAACTGCTTCTTGTCCTAATTTGGCATGGGTACCAATATTCCTTATTTCAACACACATTTAATCTCCAAAACATACATACATCAATCTAATTTTAAATTAGTTAACATTTGTTTCATTTTTCCTTATTATATATTCCATTTCTTAATTCAACATTTAACAAACATAAACATTAATAATTCAAATTATAATTTCAATTTAAATAATCTTATAGTTTGATTAACATTTTATTAACATTTTTCTTATTTACCATTCCCAATCACTTCATATTCTTTAACCTTTAAAGTTTCCTTATCACCACCACTAACCATTGCTTCTATATTTTTTAATTTATTTGTTCCTCTAGCCTATTCCTTTCTTTGTATGTAAATGCTCTCCATACACTATTATCTTTTGTGGCTTCTCGTTTATTTTACTTAACATTCCTCTATTCTTTATTCTCCACATTATTTTGCCTACTCTCTTTTGAGTTCTTATAAATTCTCTATTTTGGATTTTTCTAACCTTTCCCTCCACAATATTAGCTCTAACTTTATGTTCTCTAAGGTTTGAATTTTTATAATTTCTTTTTTTAATTTTTTGGAAGAGTTCTTGAATCTGTCCTTTTTCTTGTCTCCCAATGATGTTGTCTCTTTTCTTAAACTTCTCTGTTTTTTATTTTTCTTCCATAGTGTTTTGTTTCTCCTGCTATTGTTTGGTACTTCTTTTATTCGTGTAAACTCATTTTTAAGTTCCTTCTGCTCCTCCTCCTCTTTTTGCAGTTGGTTTTCAATTAACATCAGGATCTCTTCCATCCGTGTGTTGAATTTGTCACAGTTTTGTCTAAATTCATCTATGACTTGCTCATGCCCCATTCTAAACGCTTCTTGTGTTAATTCCATTTTGCTATTTTTGTTTTAATTATAATATGTCACCGTCCGAATCTTTAAACTCCAAAACTTAAGTCCTTTAATTTCCTCTTTATAAATTGTTCTTTTTGTATCCTTTTTTAAACAGCCTATAATAATTCTTTTTTATTTTTAAGGAACGTTCATTTATAATCCAAGATCATCACTTTCTTTCCAACATAACAGTTTTCACTTCAAAAAGCTTCTTGCACAAGTCCACATGGAACCAACACACCACAGTTGAACCCAAATTTGATCAATTAGTTCTTTTAAGCAGAAGGCAATAGTTCTTCCTTATGATTAAATTCTTTTTTCTTAACAAGTTTATTTATAATCCACTTCCAAAGACAAAGAAAATAGCTCCTAGATCATACCAACATACAGTTCTATCTTCGGGGAGGAACTTTAATCACCATAGTTCTTGCTCACCCGATTCACCTCCATCTTCTTTCCATATTTATTTTCCCTTAAATTTTAAGTGCCACTTATTCTTTATTTTTTCGCTAGTATTTTGCTTAATTTTCACTTGGTACCTTTGAATAATTTGATTATGGGGGGGCTTCATTCAAAAGTTTATTTTCTCACCCAGATATTTTCTGCCTATCTTTTTGCTTCTGCCTTGATGTCTGTTCGGTGTCCCAGTGTCTCTGCTTTAATGGTGCTGAGCGCCCTTTCATTCATCCAATGAACAGGGATGAAAGCAGTAAGAACGTGTCGGCCGCCGCCTGACACACGTCTCCGCTGCACCCCCTCCAGGGTGACCTAGGACCGCTAGGGTGACCTACAACTTAGGACCGAGAAATAAAGGGCTTCGGCAGCTGGAGCTCCAGCTGCTTCGGCCCGTTCGGTAGAAACCAGAATCGGATGTCGGAAAAAGGATATTTTTCCAAAAAGTTATTATTAAAAGCTACCAAAACTGTAAAAAATACTGGGATATTCAGTCATCAATATAGTTTGGATCCTTTATCCATCAAGAACTTAATTAAGATCAACTTTAATTAAACATATTTAGTTCCTTAAAACATTATTATCTTAGACGAGTGGTTCCCAAACTTTTTCAGTCCACCGTCCCCTTGGTGCTACAAATTCATCCTCAGTGCCCCCCCCCACTGTCGCCCAGGCTCCTGCCTGGCGGTGCGCAGAGCTCTGGCTTGGGCAGGGGGACGGAGTTAGAGTGAGACACACACACACACACACAATGAGAATGAGAGAGAGGCAGAGACAGAAACACACAGAGAGAGAAAATGAGACACACACACACAGAGAGAGAGAGAAAGAGACACACAGAGAAACCTGGGAAACTTCTCTCTCTCTCTCTCTTTCCTATACACACACACACACTCCCTCAGGAGACCTTTGCCCCCTTGTCCAGTCCCAGGCCCAAGAGTACAGGAACGGAGGGGCTTGGGGCAACCCCGCTTGCCGCCCCCCCCACCTTCAGAGGCAAGAGCCGAGTGCTGAACAGAAGATGCAGGGGCCAGCACAAGCCTCCCGGCACGTAAGGAGCATAAGGCGCGGCACGAAAGGTGGCAGTGGGGGCAGCACGGTGGGAACAAGGACAGCGTTCAAAAAACGGCCTTCATGCTCCATGCTCCACCTCCGCTCCTTACGCGCAGGGAGGCTTATGCCCCTGCACATTCTGGGCAGCGTCCCATCTCTTAGCACCCCCCTGCTGCCCCCCCTGCCTCTTAGCACCCCCCCTCCAGGCCATCCCACTGCCCCCCAGGGGGCGGTACTGTCCACTTTGAGAACCACAGTCTTAGACCAAAGTAGCTCTGTTAAAGAAGTTTTAAAACTTTGTAAAACTTAAGAACGTGATTTATTTCAGAATTCTCCTTGATAGCTTTGAACCATTTACTATTTGGACTTGAAACATTACTGCTTCTGAAAGTCAGCATTTAATGAAGAACTTGGAAGAATTATCTGATGTTCCCAAATCAGTAATAGACCAATATATGATCTTTTGATCTGAATGTCCTGTTCTAGCAAAGTAATGACAGATTGTTTTTAAAACTGAAAAATGAGTGTCTTCTGATAAAAATGTGGTTAATACAACAAGAAAAAAGTACTGTTTCTTCTTTCAGGAATACTGCATCCCAGAGCATATTCAGCAATGGTTTGTTATGGATGTCTTGCTCTTTCTTATGGTTGATTACAGTTAGAAGATGGAATATTAATTCACTACAATTTTGGCTTATTCTATTTTATTCTTTCCATAGAAAAGGTCAAAATTCACAGAACTGTCAATTTGCCTGAGGTCAACTGCTGCTTCAAAAATAAAAATTATTTTAATTGTAATTTTTGTTGTGTTTTTTTCTTATATTGCTCTTGTGTGGATTAGTTATTATGCAGTTAATATTAAGTTATTATTTAAGGTGGGCAGTCTATAAATTTTCTAAATAAAGAAATACCAAGACTCTTTTTAGCGATTTCTCCAATACTCAGAATTTACCAAAAGTTGTAATTCCTTTATGCATTTATCAACACTGAAATCATACAACCCTGGAAAGATAAAGCTACTCCTGGTTGGTAGAGTGAACTCTGATATATGTGTTTGTCAATAATGTGAATTATTCTTTTGTTGACAGTGGTACAAGGTAGAGGACTTTTGATTAAAGTAATCTAATTGTTGGGAGTTTTATGTTTTATGATATGTTTTATAGTTTTATGATACACATTTTTAGATGCTCTTTCACTTTTTACTGTTGCTGGTAAAAGAGTTAAAAACAATAAAAGCAATAAACAATGCTGTATTCTTATTTAACTTCTGTCACATATCCTTCCGTATAGCAACATTAATGCTTGATGAAACACAGCTGTGCATAAAACAGAGTTGTCTAGAGCTAGGATTCTGATTTAAGAGTTTCAATCAAGTCCAAAAAACAATAGCTTCTGACAGGGGTTCTTCAATACCCCTCTTTGGTAGTGAGAAAGAACACAGAAGGAGGTCAAATACCTATAAAACAGTACTTGAAAAAAGAGACTAACACTGCCGACTACGCCATTAGTTTGTCTGATGTTTTAAGGATTAATTTACACCAAATAGATATGATGTTCCATACATGAGGATATTATTCTCAATCTAAAATCAGATATTCCAAAAGTACGGATCCAATGAGAGCTATGATTTTTAACAGATCTGGAAAGTCCAGCAAGCAAACTATGAAGGGAAATGCAACAAGAATCCTTATTAATACAATTGGGAGTGCACTGCAGTCAGAACTCCACTTACCTGTTGGTGCTGGGTAGCTGATGTGATGGGGTAGGAGGACCCAAGGAACCACTGCAGTGCCCGTTGCAGGGATGGGTGCAGCCTACAGGAGGTGGAATCTTCAGGAGTGGCACATTGGCAGTGGGTAAGTGCGGGCTCTTACAAGATCCAGCAGGAGGGGACTCTGCTCCTGGCTTGGGGGGCGGTGCATGTGGACTAAGGGCTGGTGTAGGAAATGGAGCCGCCTGCGGTGAAGAGCTCAAGTGAACATGAGGAGGAGAGCTGTAGGGCCCAGTGTGGGTAGGCATCTGCTTTGCAGGAAGGAGCGCCGATGGCTGTGAGGGGAGGCCTGTGGGGCTGTTGGGTGGAGCAGTGAGGTCCACATGCCGGTGGTGCTCCGAGGAGTGGAAGGCCTCTCCTGCAGCCAATGGGAACAAAGTAATGTTAAGCCTAATCCAGAAATTTCCATGAATTACTGAGAGAACAAAATACCCAGTCCCTAAGCTCATACATCAAGCATACCCCACCATAGACTATTGCTTCCTTGCACAAAATATTTTCCTTCTGTAATATCTCAAAGGGTCTGAGGCTATATATATATATATATATATATAAACACCATAGTAAAATCCAACCCAACACCATGAACAACTATATCTCTTCTCACCCTTGGCATTTCCACAAGTGACATTTCTCCCAGAGCATTTTAGAAAGTCCAACCCATTACATGACATAAAAGATGCTTCAGGTTCTAATCCTATTCAATAACCCACAGAGATGGGTAAAGAAGCCAACAATGGCTGGCTTGGATCTGTCGTACAAAAATCCCAAGTTCAACCAGAAAAAAAAGGCTCTGTGTAGTCCAAGAGGAAGAAAGAGCCTTCAGTTGGGAGCCCAACGATATACTGGTGTTTTCTGCCCTGCCAATTTGATCTGTTGGCCTTCCCTTAGGTCCTGCATATACAGACCTGGCGGGGTGGGTCTCCGACACAGGCTCTTGAACTGCTTGGGAAGCGTTTTGCAGAAGTCGAGTGAGGTAGGCAGAGGTGAGTCTGGGGTGCCGCTGGGAGCTGGGGTGAGCGCGTGGCTGTAAGGACAGGCTCTGAGCCCACCTCCTACAGCAGGGGCCTGGTTGACACACTCCGGAGGAAGGCCGGGGTGCTTGTCACCTGAAACGGAGTCAGAAATGGAGCTGGCTGCTCTCCAGGCCCCTAGCTCACCTCCCCACTTGTGGAACCTTTTCCTGGTCCAAAATCATAAGAGATCTCTGGAGATAAACCTAGTAATTAGAAGCTTTCCTATGAACATTACCCGGCCCCTGAGAGAAGACACCTTACCTTCTCTGGACCAGTAGTATACAATTTCTTAATATAGTTATACAATTTCCATCCCCATAAATGACAAAAGCCTCCATGAAGAAGCTATGGGAGAATTCCACTACCAAAAGGGAGAAAACAAGCACTAGTCCAGGGCCAACGTGAACTCACCTGGTACAACAGGTGTTCCCCCAAGGGAGCTCCCTTGAGCTGCCCCATTTGCATGCTGGGAGTTCCAGAGCCCCGAGAGCTTGTGCGCGGACAGGAAGGAGCTGGGGTCCCAGTCTCCCGAGTTCCCGTGGCACGAGGATGAAGATGATGAAGACGAAGAGGAGTGGGAGCCTGCCCCGCAGGATTGTGACTTACAGGCTGTATGTGACAGTGAGACCTGAGAAGAGAGTTGATGGCTAAGTAGCCACTCATTCCAATTTATCACCTTTGTTTGGGAAAGAAAGCTGCTGACTAATCTATGTGAGAATATAACATTGGACTAATTTTCTTTTGCCTACTCAGTAGCACCTTTCATAGCAATAGCACAGAAGACTAAAATTGCAGGCTGTTTAGGGTGAGGTTAGATAGACCTGTCTAGTCTTGTCTTTAACTATATTTCTTTTCTTATCACCCAAAAAGCAACAGTGACAAAAAAATACAAAATTCCCAAAGCCTCTAACCCTTCAAAAAGCATCTAACAATGTCACAGGTAGCAACTTTTACAGCTTTGCTCCAAAGCAATATTATTGTGTTCATCAAGTTTGAGAATGCCAAAATCCAGGTTAGCCTTTGAGAGAGATATTACTCTTTGTTTCCCAATGGCATCTGCCTGGAGTGAGCCACTTCTCTACAATTAAATGCTTACCGCCAGAGCCTGTTCCTGGACTGCTCTTCGTTCTTCCTCTTCTACACTCTGCCTACAGCTTTGGCAGATCCACAGTGGCATCTCTCCCAGGAGGTTCTGCACCAATGTTGGTACAAAGTCTGGAGGCAGCCGCTCACCTGGGGATACCAGCCCATTATGGGATGGCCCTCCCCAGTCTTTGCGCTCCCGATGGCAGAGCAAGCAGCATGTCTGCACCGACTGGTTGGAAGTAGGCAGCACCTGCAGCAGAACAACAAAGACATACTCAGGGCACGTTGCTCAAAGGAAGCATGCAGACAGCCATTTTTCTCAATGTACATAACTGCGGTGCCTGATGAAGCTCTGGGTGCTTTGCAAAATGCATCGGTCAAAATGAAGTGATCCATCTCAGAACCCTGAGGCAGTTATGTCTTCTAAAACAGTGGCCTCCCGACCTTTTGGGCGCCAGGGAACGGTTCCATGGAGAAAGGTTTTTCCGCGGACGGGAGGAGGGAGTAGTTTTGCATGCTGCCTGCACCCAGCCAATGGGGCTTGGCTTGTTTGTGCGGCTCGGTTGCTGGCATGCTGTGGACTGGTGCTGATCCACGGACCAGGGGTTGGAGACCCTTGTTCTAAAAGACTCAGTATGATTGTTTCAAAGGCTTTTTTTGGTTTGTCTGCATGCAGGGACAGATTGAACAAGCTCTGGGTCTTCTGGTGAAACAAGGAGGCTGGGCAAGCAGACAACCTATGAGACCTTTGAAGAAATTATGCAGAATCTTCTAGAGCAGGGATCTCCAACCTCGGCAACTTTAAGACTTCTGGATTCAACTGCCAGAATCCAGAAGTCTTAAAAGTTGCCAAGACTGGAGACCTGTTCCGAAGGATGCAACTACTTCAATGATTCAAGGGCCAATTCATGCCAATACATTTTGTAAAGTACCCCGTCAAATGCCTTTCAACTTCTGTCTCAGCGTAGTATGCTCCCATCCACACATACACACACATACACATATTTTCAGGGTTATGTCAAGGATCCCTGGGCCCAGCCTGGTCTTTCTTTATTTTTTTATTTATTCAATTTATATGGCCACCCAGCTCAAACAAGTGACTCTGACCCTTCCTGACCCTTTACTTGATATTTAATGTGAGTGAAGGTGGAAGAACAGCTGCAACACACAAGACAGAGATCTTCTCCTTGCTGCTCCTTTCCTTCCTCCCATACCACAAGACCCAGCATTCAGCTTCCTGCCTGCCCGGACCCAGGGCTGTGAAGAAAAGGTAACAAGCATGAAGTGTTAGGGGCAGGACTGCATTGCCTCCTACTACGTGAAAAACCTGGGACAATAGGCTGTGTATTGAATGGCTTTTGGAAAGCAGATGGCCTGTTTCAGTCCCAGGTGACTCAAAGGGCAAAGAATGCATTAGCGAGGGACAGAAGGCATGCTGGTCTGTGCGCCTCATAACATCTTTAAGAACAGGCGTGCTGGGGGGGAGGGGCTGGGATGGCCAATCAAAGTGACAAGGGAAAAATTTCAAAATCTGGCAACTTCAGACCATACATGGTAAATCAATCACACCCCCACTATAGAGATAACAAATAAATAGAGTCAGACAAATAAATAAATATCTACTTGTATGGATTTGTTGAAAAGGAAATATTTTTTTCAGAGCAAGTTGTCTATTATTCACCTGGATAATTATGAGGGACATAAGCTAATCAAGTTTTTGAGTACTCTCGTTAAGAAGGCTTGCGTTACAGCCATTAAAAATGTTGCACTAAAAGCAGCAGCAAACTTCTTTTGTGTTCAACTGAAATATTTCTCAGGCTAATTTAAACTCGCTTTTTTCAGGTAGACTAAATTTTCCACAATTCCCAGCAGATCCAACACATCTGGAGGACACCTGGTTGCCTCAGCTCTTCGATGAAGACTCATCAATTAAATATTGAAGGTTATTTTGACAAAAATCAACACCCTATATTTCCCTGAATTTAAAATAATATTCCACTTAATTAAAAAGAAAAAGGAGAAGAAAAATCTGTCTCCATTATTGAATTTCTCAGAGAGAATTATCTTCCCATTTTAAAGATATGTTGCAGCAGAAATCCTTTACCAAGTATAGTATATATTCGAAAAGTTTTAAAATCAAACTAGCTTACAGATCTTCTAATACATATTACTACCACTTCTCATTAGATTACTTTACTTATGCTTCTCAGATAATAAGCAAAATTAAAGCATTAGTTATATAACACAAAGCAGAACTGCCTAGAGGGGGAAAAGGCATAGGTCCTCATAAATCCTCACAGATTTCACAAAGTTTTAGCTTCCAGGTACAATGCTGTCTTGTGCCTTGCTCTTTTGTCATTAGTTTTAGTGACAGCTGTATGGAACCTCTTTCTCCGGTTAAAATGAAATGAACGCCTATTCCATTGCATTACAATGCCTTAGTTTAAGACTACACTTGAAATATGGCATCCAGTTTTAGACTCCACAATATAAAAAGATGCTGAAACTCTAGAAAGAGTGCAGAGAAGAGCAACAAAGGTGATTAGGAGACTGGAGGCTAAAACATACCAAGAACAGTTGCAGGAATTGGGTATGTCTAGTTTAATTTAAAAAAAAAGACTAGGGGTGACATGATAGCAGTGTTCCAATAACTAAGGGGTTGCCACAAAGAAGAGTGGGTCAAGCTATTGTCCAAAGCACCTGAAGGCAGGACAAGAAGCAATGGATGGGAGCTAATCAAGGAGAGAAGCAACCTAGAACTAAGGAAAGTTATTCTAACTATTTCCCAATAATTAGAATCATTAATCAGTGGAACAACTTGCCTCCAGAAGTTGTGAGTGCTACAACACTGGAGGTTTTTAAGAAGAGATTGGACAATGATTTGCCTGAAATGGTATAAGGTTTCCTGCTTGAGTGGGTGTTGGACTAAAAGACATCCAACTCTGTTATTCTGTTATTCCTATCCACTTTTAGTGTCTTTTCTCTTCATTAAGGAATTAGGACCTTGGCAAATCTCTTTCATCTTAATTTATTTCTTAATTAAATTATTAACTTGATTACTTTTCCTCTATTAGGCTTCAAATGAAGCTAAGTATCACCAGCTAAACAGTTGCCTTGTTTCGTGGTCGGTCTGATTCAAGTATTCACCGTGTCCTTGTATTGTTGTACATGATTTTACCTGAAGACATATGCATGCTGCTACATACACATACTATATGTCAAAAGGTTAACTCTGAAAGTTTCTGCTGAAAGCGGAAGAGAGCCACTGAAATGGACTAGAATGTGTTTATATATAGGCAGCCTACTGTACAGTCATACCTCAAACTCAGAACTGCTGTTGTTTTACCACGCACAGAGCTTGAACTGAGCATTCCCCTATCTTTGCCATTCTTCAGGCAGACATACTAATCAGCATATCCACTTCTGACTCAGTGCTCTGTTTTGCCTCTTCCTGGTTCAAACAGGCTGTCTAATTTTAAAAGAAAACATTCTCCAGCACAGAAATCGCAACCTGTAGAAGCCCCATTTGTAGATGCTGACGATGATATAATTAAAAAAGCTATAAAAATTAACGAAGGGAGTGATAGTGATATCACAGGGAACAGCCAATCAGATGCAAGCCTCTGTAGAAAGAGGAAATGTTAAGTTTCTCCAAAGACAGATTCTGAAGGGGAATTTCCATGCATGTATAAAACATTAATGAGACAGTACAGTATTATAAGACCATCTCTTGTTCTTGGAAAGAGAAAGTAAAATAATCCGAAGGAGACCCAGTCCCTCCTCCCATCCACACATCCTACTAGTCATGCATGCAAAGACAATCTTAAGTTTTATCAATTAAATTATCTAAATTCCTCCACATAAGGGAATCTGGGCTAACCGGGAAGAGTTCTGCATACATGCACTGGTATACATGACTTTTCATATCTGTTTTTTATTTCCAAAGTTAAAATACAGAGTAAAAGAAAAAAGAAAAAAATAGAAGGTAAAAACAACGATGAAGAAAAAAGTATATAGAACAAAATATTAAGCATACAACATAAAATGTCCCCCATGGTTGAATAATGATAAATATATTTCAGCAATGATAGTTTCCTCCCCCTTGCAAAACAGGTCCACAATTTATGAACTTCTCCATCTATATTTGCAAAATTGCTGGGTGTCATTAAAAATTATCACAAATATGAAAATTTGTTATCAGTCAACCAATTTGACCTACCATCTATCTACTATTACAAAAAAAACCACCAGTTAACAGGTAGTCCTAACAATAAAGCTAAACTTCAGAGCCCTCAGTTAAGAATCTATTATTGCATTTAAATGCAGAAAGTCCACAAGTAGTCTCACATAAACCCACTCCTACCACTGTCTCTGATCCATCCAGGATCAAATACCACTGAGCGATTCCCGGTAATGAAAACAACTTCCAGTTTATCATCTTTATTTTATTTTTAAATTATAAATGAAATCTTTCCTGACAGCTGCTTCTCACTCCCCCAAAATGTAGGTCTCCAATGAAGATATCTCCATAGCACTTGTTCAGTGAATTTTCCTGCAAATTGGAAGACTGTGTCTCTTAACCGCTGTCTTCTAGTTATACGTGATGACTCTGTTCCACAGACTTCATCAACTTTCCTGAGAAATTCCTGTTTCTTAATGTCCCCTTTAGCTTCCTCTAGCAAATCTCCAGTTTTCAAGCAAACCTCCTTGTCTTCCAAATCTATTAACAGAGGATCTATTTCCAATCCATTCAACTGAATGGTTGGTTTAACTACTATTGCCTATATCTGGATGTCTTCTTTAGGATGATTTGAAATTGTGACAAATACGTCAAACCCTTTATCTAATTTTTCATTAGTATAAGTTGACAAACATTTTTTTTCAAAAGTTTCCAAGAAGATTTTAACATTAAAATCATCTGAGACCCATCTGTCTTTTATATCTTTTTTGGGGGAGGGGCATTGTAGAACATATATAATGTATAATATTCAAAGTCCTTAACTCATTATTGCTTTTGTTTTAATATAATCCAAATCTCTCTTATAACCAAGCTTTCCCAGTAGAATGTAAACAGTTCTTTTTGAAGGACAAAGAAAGTAGATGTTCCATAACAAATTAACCACAGAAGAAACTAAGATAATGATTCCCACAGCAGAGAGTTAAAAAAAGGGGGGAGAAAGGGCGAAATACCCATCTTTTTTTAAAGTAAAAAGATAAGAATATATACAAAAGTAAAATGAAGCGACTCAGTTCTTTTAGAAAAACTAGTAAAATACAAAATCCTTAAGAGTAAAAATCCAGTATAAATCAAAGCACTTTCATTCAAAAAAAACAACAACAACACCCTATGCCACAGACTTCTTTGTGGCATAAGTGAAAGTATTTTAAAGCTCCAAAGTAAGACGATGAAAGCTTACATTAAGCAAAAGGGCATAGGCAAATCAGCATTCAGCCGGGCTATTAACAATTAAGTTTCAAAAAAGGCTATTAAAAACTGAGGCATACCTAAAAATGCAAACAGCTGCAGGAAAAGATGAAGACCTGACCCCTCTGCCCACTCTTACCGAGAGCTGCAATTCTATAAGATTTCTTTTTCCAGGCAACTACACCGTCATCAGAGGACCATTGTGGATTGTACAAAGTTACTCCCATTCCAATTTGGGGAGCACGCTGCCAAAGACCCATCTTTGGCAGTAGAATCAGCTATTTGTTGGGAGGGAGCAAAAAACAAACCCCATCATTTAGTGCACCCCCTTTCTGAGGAGTCCCACATTGGTATACATGGCAATGCCTCATGTCTGCTGAGTGTAACAGCAATGGAAAGGTGCAATCACCCCATGGCCCCTTCTTGTTTTCTTTGAATAAATGAGAACGTTTGTCTCCATCGTGCCATGTCCCTTGCATAAAGTATTTATTTATGCAATTTATCTACTGCCTCAATCCTAGTGGACTCTTATGCAGTCTAGAAACATTAAAATAACAGTAATAAATAATACATTATATTAAATAATTAAAACTTCTACAATAGGGGTACAGAAAGCACTGTTTCCAAGTAACATCACCAGTCGTATATTGATATTCAACCCCAGATTTAAAGACCTATTCATCTCTGATTCTTCCTGTTTTCACTCTCCTTCGGCCTCATTCTTGAGGACAGCATAATTGTATGCCGCTTTGAAGAAGGACAGGACATAAATGCGAGAATAAGTTAGCAGACTACTTTTATGAAAAAGTAAGTATGTTACTTTCTTCTCTATAAAAAGGAGATATTATGGTTCCCAAGACTGATGAAACATAGGTGAGGATCTGTACATTGGGTCATTGCTTTAGTTCAGAAGGAAATTCATCTGAACTAATTTAAATATATGTCTCAGAATGGACTTCTGTAAAAAAAAATTATCTGTAACTTGATCACGTCATAACTGGTGCCTCAGTTTCAAAGAAATGAATCATTAACAATGTGTGTTAGTTCATGTTCTCTCCACTGACTATGCAGTAAGGAAATTTCTTAATTCTTACATATTTCTTCATTTTGCTATAGGGATTATTACTCAGTCAGATCCATCATTTGGCACTTTTCTAAATGATGAGACATTTTGCTTCCACATTAGCCTGTTTTTAACTGATTGCATTTAGCACTGTCAAATATTCACTGTGTTTAATGTTTTCCTAACTTGTTTCTCAATGGACAGAGTAAAACTCCATCATATAAAAGGCCTCCTATTAAAGTTGTCTACTGTCTGGCTGCTCCTATTATTCAGGCTTTTTTAGAACATGTATATCTATATACCGTCACAGCATATGTTCTCTCAATATGATGATAAATGAAAAGAAAACAGAGAAACTAACCCCTGAATATAATTCGTCCACCATACAGCCATCTTTCCCAACATCATTAAGACACATTCAATGACTATTCTGCAGAACCTCATCCATTTAACAAGCCTTTCTAATTTGCAACAAAATATATAAACAGCACTCCTTCTTCAGAGACTAAACATTTATCAACCACATTACCTGTAACTGATAAAAGTGAATTAAAATTATGGAAGAGACTATGGCAAAAAACAGCACATGCCAAAGAAATGCTATAAGAAAAATTGCATTGATGTAAATGTTTTAAATCAATTGTAGGTTTATTTCTACTAACCCTAAATTTAAACATCTACTTTCTTACTATATACTTTATAAAAGAAAGTAATTGATATTAATTAGTCTCAACAGAGACAACAATTTTAAAGAAAAAAACCCTCTCATGTTTATTATTTAAACTGGAAATATATTAGATCAAAAATACAGTACTGAAAAGGCAAAACTTTAATTAGAATATGTGGTTTCAATTACATTCTTTCTTGGTCCTGTATTTAACCAGGAAAAAGAAGTATTGAGTAATGCTCAGACAACCTCAGGGATTGTTATCCTTCAGCATAATACTAAGGGAGAAGAGGGAAATAAGCTATTACACTGGCCATTTCCTATTTCTGAACATGTGTTTAGAATATAACTGGATAAACAGTTTCTATTCCCCCTTCTACCTCTTGAACTTAATAATTATTTGTCAATTAAAGCCTTAATCAAATTAAGTCCCACATTTATTTTAGATGTAATGTATGCCTCTAACTAGCTTAGATACTATGTTTCTAGCTAACACCTGAGACATGCTAAGCAGGTGGGACCCCAGAGATCTCCTTTCAAGTACTTGGGGGAAATATACTGCCTGACACAGTTTTCTACTGCTTTTAGTTGTGCTTCAAGTAAGAATATCTTTTCTTTTCTAGATACAGATACATAGCCAGCAAACTTTCCATCACGCAGAAGTGTTCTCTAGTTTATTTATTTTTTCTCTTTTTCTTATTGGTTAATTGATAAGGGGATTGTCCTTAAAGTTGAGGTGTACAGGCTGAATCACATCTACCTGTCTCTTGAGAGTGCCTCATTTTGATTCTTCTCATCTGTTGGAAACTTGTTAATACCTCATTTCAAAGACATCCTAGAGAATAATGTTGCTCTTTAAGCTATCTGGATAATGAATTTAACCTTTGGGCAATGAAGAATTGGGGAATTTTGAGTGTGGGTGAGTGAAGAAGCTGACACAAACCATATTGAATATTTATTTTAATTGTATCTGCACCTTCTAAATCTGTAGACCAAACAGCCAAGCGTTCAACAAAATCTCAAGAGAAATTTTAACTGATAAGCTTGTGAATTAATACCATGCTTCCCGAAAATAAGACACCGTCTTATATTAATTTTTGCACCCAAAGATGCTCTAGGTCTTATTTTCAGGGGGTGTCTTATTTTTCCACCGAGGCCGCCCAGAACCGGAAATCCGAGGCCTTATTATCGGGGAGGTCTTATTTTCAGGGGATGCCTTATATTTCAGTGAGAGGCAAAACTGTAAGTAG
>JANHFO010002965.1:6182-17577 GCA_032468095.1 Pareas carinatus | reverse complement strand
ATTCTCTGCCAGTAGTCTTCCTGGCTGAGAATTCTGGGAGCTGCAGTCCCAACACCATCTGGAAGTCACTAAGGCTGATGCAAACTTTAAACAGCAAAAATACTGTGCACTCATGGATAAACCAAGAAAAATGTGCTACCTGCAAATAAGCCAACTGTGAAAATTAGAACATATAAAATTTCTTAGAGTCAACATATCAGATGGGCTTGTCAATGAATATATAGGGTAAAAGAGTGGAAGAATTCCTATGGGATGGAAAACAGTGGGAGAGGGGAGTACATAGTGGTATGAAATGCCTGAAGGAACAGATAAAGAAATAGTGTATTTCCATGACGTTACTATTAAAACCTTCTTGTTCATTCTCCATGTCTCTAAACCCCCTTGGCACTCTTTAAGCATGAGCTACTCAGAGGATCTCTGTTGGAGCAAAGGAAAGGGGGGGACCCATTTTGAACAGAATGGATTTAAATTATTTTATGATGCAAAGCTTTACCCATGAAATGATGCTTATTCAAGTATTATTTGCTATATTATTATTTGCTGTCCTGTGAGCAAATGATATATGTTTTAGAGAAGCTACTAACTATAGAATCCTTAGTGTAAAGCATGGCAGAGCTGCTGTGAAGGGGTTAAGGTGTTGGATTAGTACTGGCAGAGTCAAGTCAGCTGTGGAAACTCACCAGGTGACTTTTACCAAATCACATTCTCTTAGCCCAGCCTACTTCAAACCTTATAGGCTTCTTATTGTGAAGATAAAATGGAAATCCTCCTGTAAACTGCCTTCAGCTCCTACCAGAAAGACAGGATATTAAAATTAATTAATATAGCTTAGCCTTAGTTCAGGTTTTATTGCTAGACTTTTCTGTCCAATTTGGGCTTTGACCCAAAAGGGAAGGAGCTGGGGAGAAGGACATTCCTTTTTCCAAATAATATAGGATTTTTAAATTGAACGTTTCTTCAAAATTCTCCAGGAACTGATAAAGTACAAGAATTACACTGATTCATCTACAGAAGGAGTCCTCAACGCACGACCTCAGTTAAGCCCAAAATGTATGTTGCTGAGACAACTGTTAAATGAATTTTGCCCCATTTTACGACCTTTCTTGCTACAGGGTTGTTAAGTGAATTACTGCAGCTATAAAGTGAATCTGGATTCCCCATTGGCTTTGCTTGCCAGAAGGTCACAAAAGGTAATCACATGATCAGAGACATTGTAATCTTCATAAACACCAGTCAGTTGCCAAGCCTCTGAATTCTGAATGGGTGTTGCAACTGTTGTTAAGTGTGAAAAATGGTCATAAGTTCACTTTTTTTCAGTGCCGTTGTAACTTTAAACAGTCACTAAATGAACTGTTGCAAGTCAAGAACTACCTGTAATGGACGATATCTCCCTTTCAAAACTGGGAATGTTCCTCAAAGTTCAGACCGATTTGGCCCAAATCTTATACTTGTGCCTCTTTCCTGTTCTGTTAGGGCTTGGTGTGATATGTTGGTTTGTAAACTGTAGTTTATGACTTAACATGCCCGAGCTGGATCACTATGGTTTTACTCAATATGCCATAGTTAAAACTAATGAGTTAACCAAATCTATGAATCCAGTCACAATCTCTTTCAGTATTACGCCGGCTCCTTCCAACTTCAACAAACAGTAATGGCCGCAAATAGATCCGCACATAACAAATGTGAGGATCTAACTCTTCACTGTTATGTACATTCTCTAATTCCAGAGCAACACTTATAAACCAAGGTTGTTGTTTTTTTTCCTACAGAGTGGTAAGAAAGACAATGAACTATCCTGCTCCACTCTCCAAAACAACAAATGAGTAACTGTAAACCTGGTGATAATTCTCTTCCCCTCCCTGAAATTAGCTGGCTTCATATTGATGATTGGTCTGGGATTCCTCATTGTTTTTCTTCCCTGCTGATTTTATGATCTTTCTTGCCATAGTTGTTAAGCAAATCACTGCAGCTGATAAGACTGCAGTGGTTATTAAGGGAATCTGGCTTCCCGTTGACTTTGCTTGCTCTCAAAAGGCGATCTCATGATCCCGGGACATTGCAACCATCATCAATATGAGTCAGTTGTCAAGTGTCTGAATTCTGATCACACAACCATCTGGATCCTGCAATGGTCATTAAAAAATGGTCATAAATGACTTTTTTCAATGCTGCTGTAACTTCCGAACAGTCACTAAATTAACTGTTATAAGTCAAAGACTACCCATACATTAGTCAGGAGAACAGCATCTGTAGCATTTTATGACAAGGCTACAAACTAGAAGGCTTCACGCTTTGTGCATAAGCGTGTTGCTTTCCCTTTAATGGTGAAGTTACCAGCTATTTAATGCGAAAGAATACAAGATGTTCAGTCCCCTGCATGTCATTCTGTCTTCAGCATAATCTTATAGGGCCTCTGTTGCTGGCATGCAATTAGCCATTTAGGTTCTAATCCAGAGACAGATGCCAACTACAAGTCTGACTTGGTATGACAGCTGCAAAAAGGAAACATACAAAAATAACTTCTGCTAATGCACCTCTGGATTGTGGCCCTGGGTATTAAGAGTGCAACTGGTACTTCAATCAAGGAGGAGATTTTGTTGAGCAGCTATGTTAACTCATCAGTAAAGAATTTTGTGGCACCTTTTGCTCCAACAAACTGACCAGATACCATCAGGGAATTTGTTAAATCATATTGTCACAATCTGTTTCTAATACCAAGATGACCCTGGGCAGGACTTGGTTTATAAGCAATGGAAAATAAAAGTTGGGATCAGATACGGGCAGCACAATCTCCCCCTAGAACATGAAGGGACAGTAAGTCCAAGGCAACTCCAAACAAATCTAGCAGTGATAAGACAGCATTCTGATAGGAAACTTTCAACACTGATTGCATTTCAGAAGCAACATTTTACTGCATTACCTGTCTTTTAGAGCCTGTATCATCTGTAACCATAAGAAGTAATCTCAAAATTAGAAAATGTTTGCATTCTGTATATTGAACCTGTAGAATATAGCTGCAATGCTAATCAAACTTCAAACTGGATAGCTTTCTTCAATGCTTTCTGTGTCAACTCCACTGTGTGAAACTATGCTTAGTACTATTAATCTGCTTTGGAAAATTGCAACACGTGAGTGCCCAATGTGTACTCAGGCAGCAAGCATCCTGTCTCTTTTGCCTTGAAGACAACTTTCATTTTAATAACTTTAATTAAACTATTATAAGTCATCCTCACAAAACTCACTAGCAAGAGCTATGAAAGTCAGCCCTGCCATTACACTCTTAATAGGTTTGAAATGAGAGTTCAAGGGAATTTTTCCTCACTACAGTGAGGCAGATATGTCAACTTAATAACAGACTCCAATGTTTTTACAAGGTGTTGTAAGAGGAAGATGATGGGTAGGTCCTGCTGTTCCAATACTACAATGAAAGAATTTACACCTATCGGTTTTCCTGACTACTCGTTTTTAAAGACACAAAAATTACGTCCTGTGGTGATGAAGGACAACAATGATTTCTTAGTTCAGGTAGACCTCAATGTATGACCACAAGTGGGATCAGAATTTCCATTGCTAGGCAAGGTGGTGGTTAAGTGAGTCATGCTCAGTTTTTACAATCTTTTTTTGCCACACTTGTTAAGCGAAACACCATAGTTACTAAGTGAATCATGTGAATTCAGCTTTCCCCCATTGACTTTGCTTGTGGGAAGCCAGCTGGAAAAGTTGCAAACGGTGATCATGTGATCCCAGAACATTGCAACCATTGTAAACATGTGACGGTTGTCAAGCGCCCAACTTTGGATCATGTGACCGTGGGGATGCTGTGATGGTTGTAAGTGCGAGGACCAGTAGCAAGTTGCTTTTTTCAGTGCCACTGTCATTTTGAACGGTCGCTAAACGAATTGAAGTAAGTCAGGGACTACCTGGATGTTGCTTGCTAGTTTCCAGTTTGTGATAAAAGCTTCCAGAACAGTGAAGAGAAAAACATACATATGTTGAAATCTGTGTATCCGGCTACACACAGGCTATACAACTTCAGCTACGATGCATGAAAAATGTGTGTCGGGTTTGAAGAAAAATGTCATCCTAAAACCTCACTTAGTAAGTATGGCAAATCTGCAAATATCTGTACTCTTTCTTTCATGCAATACTTTCAGTATCCATCAGTTACAGACAAACTCTATTTATCCTTTTATTGAACTCCCTTTTATTTCAGTTCTCCTCTGCTAAGCATCACACATATGCCAGAACACACGGGTAGTGTAAATGTAATTGCCTGAAAAACACTCTGAAGACCTGAAAATACTCAAATTCAAAATACTTGTTTTGTTTTTAGCAGAGCATCTACTATTCTAATTCAATCATTACTGTACCACATCAATTATGCTTTGAATGAGCACTCTGAGACAGGACAAGGTCAAATGCACATGTCTACATCAATGAATTTAATACTAGAACTTTCTGGGAATATTCTTAAAGCTACAAGATCTGGGCTGCAAAGTTCTGGATGATCATTAGATGTAAAAAGAAAAGATATAGGAAAGTCTTCTATGCTCTCATCTAGTTGCTGTCCAGAGTTTTGTTGCTCAGATCTTGTAACAGTCTTACCATACAGCTAAACCATATGTTATCAGCAGAAACCTCATCTAATATCCTAGAATTTCTATCTATGTGGCAACTATTAAACACTCTTACACAGAAATGAATTAAAAATTCATTACTTGAAGATCTTCCAGGAAATAGAAGGGATGAAACCTCAATTATGCTCCATTTTTGAATTTAAATTAGGGATACAGAACATTAATAATTCCTTCCTCTGTTTCAGGTATGGCTGCTGTTAATTCCTCTTCTCAACACTATTTTATAAACTTATTTAGAATGGTTAGATACTTTAAGATGTTGCAATTGAAAGATGGTTCACATATCACATACTACGCGATAATGTGGTATGTCTGGTTTTGATTTAACATGATGCATAAGTGTAACATTACGGTCTGTAAGATAACATTTATCAGTTAACATGAACCAGGCACTACACCTTGTTGCACAAATTATAATTAAAACTAATATATGAACAACTGGGAAACCTAAAGTATCTTGCAGTCTCTGTCCCAGAGTCACCCAGTGACTCTAATTTATGTTTAAAATACTGAAAATATACAACTAAAAAGAAACCCTGAGTACAATAGAACAGCATTTTTATACTTCAAGTCCTGAGCAATAAAAAACACAAAACGTGCAATGCGCTTGAATTACTACAAATAAAAACATTTTTTAAAATATCTGAAATCTTCAAATATGGCCGTCCAAACAATGCTATTGCAACTAAAACTCACTAAGAATGGAACCAACTCGATCTCTACCAGAAGGACATTCCATAACTTGAAGGATAACCAAAACAACCCTATCCCATGAACCCAACAATCTAATCTCACTGGTGATACAACAGAGGCCTATGATGAAAACTGTATGAGATATGACAGCATTCAGATATTTAGGCTCCAGTCAGTGAGGGCTTTACAGATAAAAAAACACCATCTTGTTTTGTGTTTAGGAACAAGTGGGGACCCAACGTAGTTAATATCTGCTGATGTCTAGTTTCTAAAGCATACATCCTTAGTAGTTTTGTCAGCTGAGATACACATTAGCTGATGTCCAAAATTTATCAAGGGCAGTCAGTACAAAGGTTGGTTTCACACATCGTACTAAGACATAATTGGTTAACTACCAATTTATTGAAATACTACTATTGTGTGAAGTGCAAACCCAGTCAGAGTGTTATAGTAATCACCCAAGAGGTAGCTAAGGCTAGATTCATTGTCCCCAGGAGGCAATGTAACTAGAACAAAGAAAGGAACTCTAGGCTACCGCGACTACCTGGCTGTCTAAAAGCAGTGCTAGGTCTAAGAATCCGTATTCCCACCAGGCCGGAAAACTTGCAAAACTGCAAAAAAATAAGGGGATCCATTACAGGTTGTAACCAAATTCCAGGGTTGTTTGTCCACTGTCAATCTTACGAGGTGAACCAGACATGATCAGATAAACTAATTTTAACACACTGTAAAGCAACATTAACAGATTTATGCAAGTCTGAAAGTAAAATTCTCCCGCCATCACCATTACAATCCAAGAAAGTAGAGAGAGTGGCTTCTGAGCCTCTTGCTCTATCCAGTTGCAGGCTGTGTTGTCTGTTATCTGACCTAAGGAATCTTCGTCCCATTCCCAAGATCTTTCCCACATACCATTATATCTATTGACCAGTAGAAGCTTCATTTTATCTCAATTGAGCCTCAAGTTGTGTGCTAATATTTAGTCCTTCATATTGTTCAAAACATCCACAGCCTTCTTGGCATTGTTGTTGAAAAAAAGAGTTAAATGTCATCAGCATAGTAAATTTTTCCTAATGTTTCTGTGAAGATGTGATAAGAACCAGGATGGTGAAGTGGTTAAATGTAGGATTAGGAAGGGGAGACCAGTTGACTCTCAACCACGAAACCTCACCGAGTCAGTATCTCTCAACCTCAACCAGCTCACAGGATTGTTTTGAGGAAAAATAGATGAACTATTATATACATACTTTGAGCTTCTGTAGAAGTGATGTATAAATGTAATAAATAAGAACCACAGGATAATATATATTACACAATCCATCACCTGCTGGGTCATCATTTCAGCAATATTTCCTTACCTAAACAAGCAGAATGACTAAGGGCAGGCAAAATAGCAGTGAGAACAAGAGCAAGTTCCAACTTTCTGCTGGCTTCTCCATTGACTTTCTTGTAAGAAGCTGACATGGAGCATTGAAAATGATGATCATGTGATAGTGGTTGACCACAGCACATTGATTTAAAAATTGCTGCTGCCCTATGATGCACTATTTCACTCAACTGATGGCTACAAACAATCATACAGACATAAGAATTTTGGTAGTACATATATGCCTGAGGGATCTAATAAGCAAAGGACCAAACTGCAGTGAAATCATCTTCCAGTAGCACTTTCTGGAAACTTCTGGCCAATACATTCAGGAACCCCTCTAGATATAGTATCCCTCAATCTTGAATTAGCCAGTTTTTGAAGGATGTGTTTATAATGCTCCTGAGAGTGCTGGAAGGCCTAAAACAACTAACAAAGATGCATTCCTATTGTTTAGATCCTAGCATATCCTTCTCAAGGGTTCACTGAAGCTTGAACTCAGAATGGAATGAGTTGAAATAATAGTCTTCATCCAAGAATACTTAGAGTTGTGATGCCATGTCTGGTATACCTGCTATATCCTCCTATGTTTGACTATATTTTAAAAAGGAGATGAGATATTTGCTGATAGTTACCTAGTTTAGAAGAATTAAATACAGACTTCATTTTGCAAAATTATTATTTTTAGAGGAGTTGAAATTAATCATCTTTGTTTTTCATTCTCAAGACAATTCAGCCCGTTGTCAGACTTACCTCCGTTATAATAAACAATCAGCCTTATTCCTCCAGGCAACTTGGCTCATGCCCTTAAGTGGATCCCATTTATCAAAACTAAATAAGTGATTGCCTCAGTTACATTAGAAGCTACATAAAACACCTTAATGTGTGAAAAAGCTTATTTTATCAGAACAAGTATAGAGTTTATAATAAAGGGCTTTGTGGAAATGGGGAAATACTCTTCTCATTACTTGGAATGTAATAGTCACCAGAAGAACCCAAAATAATTATATAGGAGAACATTGGGCTAGAGAGAAATGATTTATCAGTTACAAAGGCGACCTTAATTCGCTTTACCAAAAGTCAGTCTACTCATTTATGCTTCACTGCCTTCAGTTCTACAGAAAACCAGGACATCTGTGCTCTCTGTTCTTAGCCACAATCATCTATCTACTATGTAGGACTAGGTCATCCCCTTCAGAGATCAATCAGGTTTTAAAAATTAATTTTAGGACTTCAAACATGTGGATTGGAGTTTTCAGAAGATGAGGCTACAGGGATGCTTAGTGCAGCATCTAGTACAAAACTTTCTTACAATCAGATGTTTAAACTTTTCAATCTAGATCATAGTTGAATAACAAGTGATAGATTCATTCTGGTCGAACTGCTCAAGGTGCATTTCTTCGATCTCATTAACCCTTATGCCAGCAACCTAGCAAGGACCATTCTTCCTGAAGATGATGAGAGACAAAGATACATACTGTTCACACTAAGAAGTTTAAGAAGAAACAGGGTTACATTATCTTCCCTCAGTTAGTTGTGCTGCGTAAAACCTCTTACTACTGCTGCCAGAGAGACAAAATCCTAGAGTGGCCCTACAAAAAAAATAAAGAGGCAGCTCTAGTAACACCTTACATCGTTTTTACTTTTTAATACCCCTACACGGGGTCTAAAATGGAAAGAAACAAGCAGAGAAGTCTCCCTCAACTATGTCAACACAGAGCCAATTGTCACCACTTTAGGTTTTTTCAATAATACAAAAAAGACAGGCAGTGATAACATCCATGACTGTATGCCCAAACTGCAAAGGAGTATTTTCCCAAGTGCAGCAATTAATTGCATCAGCTATATCATGTAAGTGCTCTGCTTCTTGAAAGTGGTATCCTTTCTTATTTCTGGGTAATCTGTCTCCACTTTCCACCAGAAAGCCAGAAGCAAACTGTGGCTTCCTAATCTACCCACACATCATACAATATTTGGATTTTAAAATACAGCACAATCTTGCCAAAATAATAAAGGTTGAAAAGTAATGCCTTTGATGCTTAATATTGGTAAAAAAAACTTACAGGATATTATCTACCTTTATGACAGATAAGGCAGGCGATATTAATTTCTTTCTCAACTTTCAGAGCTGCCATGCAGCTGCTTATCTGACTTAGTTCATATTTGTGCCAATCTGTCAAAATCTTGATTTCTCTAATAAATATACCTGTTAAGCACCAACGCAAGAAATCCTAAACCACAATCTAGGACACAATCAGGTATCTAAAGTAAAATCTACCGAACTCAATGGAATTGTGTATACTGTATATTATGTGTAAGACTATTTTTCTCCAGTGCTGATGCCTATGGTGATTTTAGTTCCTAAACGGTTGAAGTTTTCAACTGTAAGTTGTAGAAGTGTTTTCCTGGCCACAAGGCAAGTCCGGAATACTTTCCTAAATAAAAATCATCTGTAGAAAAAATATCATGCATTAAAAAGCAAGGAAAATACTCTTAGTTAAGGGGGAAACCTGACGCTAGATATCTCACAAAAAACTCATTGTTTTAATTTTGATTCTCTTAATTCAGAAGATAGAATATTATGTGATAGATCGGAAGGGTTCTAGTTTCTTTAATTTCTATATCAAAGGCCATCACAAAAGCTTTTGGAAGACTAAAAAGAGTAGGTGGGCTTATGTGTTTGGCTAAAATTGGAATCGTTCCTAGAACTTACCGATTTCATTAGGGGGACCACTTATTTTATTCAAGCATATTTCAACCATTGGGTTTTATGCCATTTCATTAACATTTATAAATTATAGCTACACAATTATTCCTGAAAATAACAAGAGACAGATAGATAATGGGTTGCTCACAAGCAGCTAGGTAATGGCAGCATAGGCATTTTTTTTAACCTTGGGCAAGAAACTAATGTTATTTTAGGTGAGCTGGATTCTAACTCTAGAAAACTCTCTGTCCTTGTTTCACTTAGAATGCCCATCAAACGGTTCTTGTTAGCCATACTGAGAAATATGTAAACAAGAGCAGTAGCCTGCAGCCTCCTAAGACTGTAAATGTCTTGCCAACTGGCACAGTGTATAGACAAGGCCCTATTTCTACATATTCTGTACTGCTTTGACTGAAACTCATACATGTTTGTCTACCAATGGCAGTCTAGTTTCCCAGTTTAATCCACAGACCTTAGTTTGCACAAAACTATCCTTGATCATTTGCCCACGTCACTATACATGGTTAATAATACAGATGTCGAGGCATTTTGCCCTGTGCCAATAGCACAGATGCCACTTATCCAGAATAGGGTTCAACAACTATACTGACATAGATCAGGTTCTAGTTCTTTCTTTGGGGCAAATTGCATTCTGTTTGTAGCAAAGATCCACTTCAGTTCTCTCACAATAAACAGCAAATTAAAGCTACTGGTGAGGTCCACTTGGTGAGCCTCCTGGAGAATCACTTACACAATAGATTTTGTGGAGCATTTGTCAGTGTCTCCTTTTGGCCTTACAGCGTTCTTTGATCTACATACGTCCTTCTTGCAAGGCAACCTTTTTTGTAAAAAGTATTTTGACAACTGCCTCCTGTCCTGCAGTTAACTCTTTATTGTTTAATAAAGGATGTTTCAACTGCATTAAGATCCAATTGACTGCCATCTCCTAGTACCTAGTAGGAAAGGATTCATGCATCGAAAGGGATTCGGAAACAGGCCCAGGACAAGATGCAGCAAAGTCCCAGGGCAGGGCCCACTGAAAAGCAAATGAAATACAGTACTCAAAATATAAACAGAATGCTAGGATATAAGATGGGTAGTAATGCTGATTATTTTGAGAAAGGCCTGTCTTTGTATGCCTGATAGGCAGAATAAGGTTTCAGGAATATGTAACTGCTTTTGCAAAAGAAATCCAAATACGTTTTGGCAATGATTATAAGGTGCAAGCAGCATATGGTATGGTGCTTCTCTACTGAAATGAGAGGGAAATTGCAGCAAATGTGCAAGCAGTCGCCTTCTGCATCCTGGAGTGGACTATATGCACAATCAGTTACTACAGCCTACAAGGAAAAAGGTGGCAACTGAATGCCGAAATCATACCAACAAGGACAGCAGGCATTATTTCAGGCTAACTGTTTATCCAATAAGGGGGTTAAAGGCAGGTGATGCCAGCGGTGAATAAGCGGAAGGGAACTGGGCCTGATGGGTGCTAGATGTAGGGGGAGCAGGTGGCTGCGGGTTGGGGTGGGGGTCCTGATGAAAGGTGTACACACACACACACACACACACTGCTCTGTCGGGATTTAAGCAGGCTGGATCCAAGGTGGATCCCGAGGTGACCGCCAAGCAGCAGCGGATGCTGCCAAGACAGATGCAGGGCGGCACGAAAAGGAGGGCGCCGGAGCAATGTGCTGCGGGAGCCGCATTCGGGAGGGCGATCCCCCCGTGGCGTCGGAGGGATGGCGAAAGGCTGCTCCGGGAGGCTGGATGCGGGTGACCCGGCTGCGCTAATAGCAGCAGCAGCAGCAGCGGCAGTGTGGGCGAAGGGGCGGATCGCGCCCTTGGCCGACGGGCGCGGGGATCGGGGGGCTGAGGAGGGCAGAGGGGTGTGGAGGGATGCAGGCTCGGGTCTGACGGGCGGGCGACAGGGGGGCGCGCGCGCCCGGTACCTGCGAGGCTCTCCCAGGCTCCGCGCCGCTCGCCGCCGCCGCCGCC
>JANHFO010002964.1:116133-128408 GCA_032468095.1 Pareas carinatus | reverse complement strand
AAAAGCCGCTGAGAGGTCTAATAGGACCAGGATAGAGGAGCATCCCCTATCCCGGGCCCTCCAGAGATCATCCACCAATGCGACCAATGCCGTCTCGGTACTGTACCCAGGCCTGAAGCCGGACTGGAGTGGATCCAAATAGACAGATTCATCCAGGAAACTGGGGAATTGATGCGCTACCACATTCTCAACAACCACTCTCAACAACCTTATACATGAATAGTTATATGAATATTCATATTTGATGAAATATATAAAACATGCATAATTGCAGAGACCACTTAAGATTTTTTGGATGGTAAGGTGGCTAATCTATTTTTCTATGAAGTAAAACCTGTACTCCTGAGGCACAATCACTTGAAGAAACCCTTATTTATGTAGTATAACTTACTTCTCTATATTGGATATAGCAGGGGTCCCCCAACCCTTGATCTGTGGACTGGCACTGGTAGGCCAGGAACCGGTCCTTGCAAGTAAGGCAGAATTTCCAACCAATTCCTCTGGGGCATCCTTTGTGTTGAATCTGTTTACAGTGTAAGTGGCGCATTGGGCACTGCCATAATTGAAAACAGTGACCCAGTTATGAAAATGACCTTCAGAGCTCATTTTGAAAACTCAATAAGAGGTGTGACCATTACCTGACAGATCCACCAGCTTAAACAGGGTAACAGAAGGGTCAAGCTGTACAAAGCTGAATTCAAATTATTAGCAGAAGACCTGGTTTGGAAAGAGGCAGCCGTAGCTGCTCAGTTTAAGCAAAGGCTAAACACTCAAATTGGTGCCAAACAGATAAGAAATTCTCCAGAATCTAGACTAGCTTTACCAACTTTGTGTGTTCATCACCTGGAAGAACCAAGCTCAAAGTCTTGCTATTCAACCTCCTCCCCACTCATGCTAGCAGGGACTGTGTTGGGGGAGAAGCAATCCATGAAAACAGGGGTGGCAAGGAAAATTGCAGCTGCTGAAGAATGAGGTGCAGTCTTAGTGTTATTTTACGATGGATAACCTGGGCACAAGATTATCCTTAATAATTTCCTCAACCAAAGCTTCCCAGAGAGGAAGCTGCCTAGCCAAGGGATGAAAGAATGCCACTCTAAGGGCAGAGTACAGTTTGAGGAAAACGGTAACAATCCCTCTTGTAAGAGCTTGCAGCAGGAGCTATTCAGCCCTAAATAGGGCTTGATTCCAATATGAATGGAATGTGTATTGCTGAAAAATTTACCCCTTGCACAAGAAGAAATGCTCATGACTTTAGTGGATTCTGGAACAACCACTAATTTTATAAATTTAGATCCCACCATCAGAAGCCAGTTTTAACCCCTTTCAACCAAGCTTGGCACAGAATATCAGTGAATTTTATTACTGATTTACCTCCTGTCCAAGACTATACCTTCATACTACCATACTAGTAATGGCTTTTTTTTATCAAAATGGTGCATTTTGTAAATAGTTTTCTAAAGTTCAATGTGGAATTTATGTTTTCTGTACACCGCCCTGAGTCCTTCAGGAGAAGGGCAGTATATAAGTCTACACAAACAAACAAATAAATAAATAGAAGGGGGCATCCGTTAGAACTTCAAATCTGGTTGATAAGTACCTTTCTTTGAATCTGTCAGAACTCTGAATGTTCACTAAGGGACTGGTCATAAGTTGAGGACTACTTTTTATAGGTGGACCCTGTTATTGGTGATTTCCTTAGTCGCAGTTTCAAGTGTCTAAGGCTGGTAATACAAATTAGACATCATTATCAGTGGCAAAAGGATTGGCATGTGGGAGAGAACTTTTGGGGGAAATTTTCTGGGTGTGTAGCATGCACAAAAGGGTGGAGGTGTTTTGCCCAGGTATAAAGCAGGCTCTGTAAGGCTCTCATTATCCTTTGGACTGGAACAGCCTCCAATGAATAATGAGGGCCGCTCTGGAGGATGCAGGAAACTGTAGTTGTTATTCCTTTCCATACAGGTAGTAGTCCTCAACTTACGACCACAATTGAGCGCAGAATTTATATTCTAAGTGAGACATTGGTTAACTGAGTTTTGCCCCATCTTAATGACTTTTCTTGCCACCTTTGTTAAGTGAACCACTGCAGTTGTTAAGTTAATAACTCAACTTAAGTGAATCTGGCTTCCCCATTGACTCTGCTTGTCGGACGGTCGCAAAAGGGGATCACGTGACCCCAGAACACAGCAATCTTCATACATGAGTCGGTTGCCAAGCATCCAAATTCTGATCATGTGACCATGCTGCAGTGGTTGCTAAGTGTGAAAAACGATTATAAGTCACTTTTACCAGTGCCGTGGCAACTCTGAACGGTCACTCAATGAACTTTGTAAGTCGAGGACTACCTGCATTGTTGAATAGATTTGGATGGAAAGAAAGAGAAATTTCTTACCCCACGGAACCAGGCACCTCATCTTGAACCTTCCATTGAATTATAGGACTGCAATCATGCATAAGCTCAATGGGACTGAGCATCGTTCAATGCATCACACTCAAAGGATTCGTCTTTTTACATCTTTCTCTTAGACCTTTTTGGGTTGGCGGCCTGATGAAAGAAGGGTGGGGTGCACGCATGTCTGCATGCATGCCAATTGCACATCTGCGCGCGCCAATCATGCACACGTTGGGCACCACGATTGCGCAGCGCCCAGTGCTGGGGGAGGGGTGGGCCACGGCTGGTGCGTGGGGGATAGACCTGCAGCGGCACTTGGCACATGGACCACAGCCGGCTTTCAGCACTCGGGAGATGGGGCACGGCCAGCTCATGGTGCTGGGGCTGTGCACATGCACAAGCTGGTGTGGGTGTGACAGCCCAGGAAGTCCTGCAGTCCAGTTGCCACTAGGCCACAGCCTTGTGGACTGCAGCCCACAGGTTGGGTACCTCTGTCTTTTAGACAATCCTTTGAACTGATTTTCATCCCCTCAGATGGCTCTCTTGTTTTCCGTTCACTGTGCAGAAAGATGATGGACTCTGGGCAAATCGACTTCTATCAGCACGACAAAGTCTGCACCAACACCTGCCGAAGCACCAAGTTTGACCTCCTGTTTAGCAGTGCCAGGGCCCCAGTACCAGGACAACCAAGCCTGATACAGACTCCCACTTCTGATGGTAGGGAAAAAAAGAAAAAAGTTAATCCCTGCTGATTGGTATATTCCTTAGCCATTAAGACATTAAGGCTATCTTGTCATTCATCCTTCCTGCCCCCCCTCTCTCTCCACATATCAAAACTCTGCCTTGATTAAGTTAAGTTGAAATAGAGTGGGGCTTGGACAGGTTTTCAAATTCTGTTACAACTTTCCAAAATGTCTAAGAATTCCTGTTTCTTGACTTTGTCTACCCTGAAGGGCTGAAAACATGCCTGAATTGTGTGAAATATTTATCATGTGGTTTAAACCTGTGCACACTGGGCTATATCCAAAAGTCTTTGAGGCAGAAGGGCATCATGCCCAGTGCTGGAGAACATATCATCTTACTTTCCCACTGCACATTTTTTTCTTTTCGTGAGAAAGATTTTTTTTTAGCTCAGCTACCTCAATTAATTATAGCATAACAAGTTTAATAAATAAGGTGAAGCCGCATGACAAATATTTCTCACAATTCAGGTGTGGCTTTTGAACATTAAAAAGAAAAATGCAAGTTGTATAAAGCAGGAACTTTCAACCTCGGCCACTTTAAGATGTGTGGACTTGAAACTCTCAGAAATCCCTATCCAGAATTGAATTGAAAGACAGTAGTGTAAAGTGTACAGTGTGGTAGTTACACCCAAACGTTTCTTCATTTGTTGCAGCAGCAAAAGAGTTTTACATAACATTTCAAAAGCAATGGCTTTATTATGCCAGTCCTGAGGATACGTTGATCAGCTCAAAACAGACTTGCTTAACCTGCCCGATGTGGCACCTTCAGATAGCAACTCTCAAATTCTTCAGCCAGCACTGAGCCCATGCAGGCTGAAAATCTGAGGAACTGCCATTCCCCCCATAGAGTGCCAAGTGGGCAAGGCTGGTCTGGAATGACTGAAATCACACACAACGCTAAGACCTAACGTGCTTTGTTTGCTTTGAGCTGTTTTTTGTTATCTCCCAGCCATTGTAATTTGGAAATTATGGTGTATGGCTTAACATAAGGCGTGAACGCTATCATCGTGTCATATCAAGTCATAGTCTTGTAGCCGAATAGTTGGCTTAACAGAACGTATCCTGATGTCTCATCTAGGCGTGTGGGTGGGTGAGGAGTTACTGTGGCAGCAGAGTATCAGACTAGTCTCCTCTTGTGCAGGAAGCATCACACAAATTGCAGTGTCTGAGGAAAGTATCGAAGAAGGGATCGAATGGAACTCTGCTATGACAGCAGCGGTCACTATGGCAACCGACGAGGGAATCAAGAAAGACCCAGAGGAGATTTCAGGTTAGTTCCTCCTGTTTCTCTGTACAGCTTGCACACTTTTGCGTTTCCTCTGCACCCTTTGGAAAGGAGAGGAAGTGGAGTAAGAGAAGCAAACATTTGTCAGTGATGGTGGAGATTACTAGGCCATCCTTAATCTTTCTGTAGGGTGCCACTTTGGGGAAAGCTGGTCCTAAACTTGACCCAACAATAGCATGCACCTTCCCTTGAACGGTCCTTTTATAGTTTGACGAAAGGCTTCCAGTGTTTTTACTTGACATGCCCCAAAATACTATTTTCAGCCTGTTGCAACTGTTTGTGAACATACATGTGCAGCAAGCATAATTTGGAAGTGGTCAATAAACAGTCCACACCAGCGTTCTCAACCTCGGCTACATGAAGATGTGTTGACTTCAACTCTCGGAACTCTGCCTGAGGAATTCTGGGAGTTGAAGTCCAGACATCTTCAATTAGCCAAGGTTGAGAGACACTGGTCTACATATGTCTGGAGTAGGCTTATTTTAGTTCAGTGTTACTTTCAGGTAAGAGCGTACAGGTTGGACTGACAACTTAGCAATCAATTTGTTAAGATGCTTGATAGTGAATAGCAGTTTGCTGATCCCAGCAGTAGAAATTTTGCTGTATAATTGCTGAATAGTTTTTCCTTTAAAAATGTTTATCTTTTCCGTGGCAGAGGACATGCTGATGTTCTGGAAAGGCATTGCTGATGTGGGCTTGATGGAAGAGGTGGTCTGTAATATTCAGAAGGAGATAGACGAGGTGCTAAGAGGGGTGCAGCAGAGGCTTGCCCAATCCCCTTTCCAGATTACCGGTGGGTAAGAGGTCAGCAGTCTCCATGTTGATATGAAACGATAACCACTAGGACAGACTTCCTGCCTTACAGGTAGTCCTCGACTTACAACAGTTCATTTAGTGACTGAAGTTACAACATCACTGGAAAAAGTGACTTATGGCCGTTTTTCACACAACCACCGCAGCATCCCCATGGTCACATGATCAGAATTTGGATGCTTGGCAACTGGTTCATATTTATGACAGCCACAGCGTCCCAGGGTCATGTGATCCCCCTTTCTGATCTTCTGAGAAGCAAAGTCAATGGGGAAGCCGTATTCACTTAACAACCGTGTTACTAACTTAACAAGTGCAGTGGTTCATTTAACACCTTTGGCAAGAAAGGCTGTAAAAGCGGGCAAAATTCACTTCACTTTCTCATTTGGCAACAGAACTTTTAGGCTCAATTGTGGTCATAACTCAAGGACTGCTTGTATTTATGCTTTGTGAATTATGTCTTGATAGTGCCTGTTTTGTCCTTTTATTGACTACTCTCCAATGGCAGTTTTCTTATGAGCAGCTATTTCAAAATGCAATGCAATCCTTAAAAAAGCAAAAGGAATGAATGTGGACAGGGAAACACCAAAACCAATTAAAATCCAACTAAGCCTTAAATCCTCTTTTTCCAGAATGTTTTCATTGTCTAGATATTTATCAATGCTCCCATAATTTCTAGTCACCTTGGGGGAAAGGTCTGTTGCTTTAGGGATGAATAAGCTAGAAGTATTGGAAAAAGAAGCTTCTATAAAGCATACTAGAATGGCCAGATGATAATGCTACTATTACCACCACCAATACTAGAAATAATAATAGGAGGAAGAGAAAGGGAGTCTGCTTGTTGCTGAAAATATATCAATAGTGATGCCAGGAGAGTCTACTCTTGAGGCTAAAGGGGAAAAATATACTTCAGGATATTATATATGTATTGTTTTCTGCAAAATTTCTCATTGCGATTTATTTAATAATACATTTGGCACATGTTGTCTCTAAAACTTCTGATGTAGCCTCAGCTGCGCTGTTATTTGCAGTGGGTAGAAGGGCATCAACAGTTCCTACTTTGGAATTCTTGAGCAAGAAGGTTGTTAAATTTTCAGGGAGATAGTATTATTATAAGTATTTTCTTCCATCTTTTTCAATTGTTAAATATTCTCTTCCTAGTGTCAGTTTCTGTGGCTGTTGCAGGTGCATCTTGCATAATCAAAACAGCAAGTGCTACCAAAGTGTTAAGTAATCCTGCAGGGGCAAACAAGGAATAGCTCAGGTCTTTCTGCCTGGGGGTTGGATCCCATTTAGAATGTTAGTCAAATATCTGTGAATGTTTTCCTGCAGATGCTGCTGTTCTGAATAACGTCGCTCAGACCTTTGGTCTGATGGACACAGTGAAAAGAGTGCTGGATAACAGAAAGAGTCAAACAGATCAGGGAGAGGAGCAATTTCTTAACACTCTTGCAGGTAATTTTGGGATTGGAATGTTCTTAAACTCATAAATTACTTGTGCAAGAAATATGCCTTGGTTGCTTGGATATCTATAGTACATTCAGAGTCCTTCAAATTTGCCCTTTTGATGAGGAGCCTAAACGCTCCAGACTACTACTACTACTACTACTACTTCCTCTTCTTCTCCTCCTCCTCCTCCTCTTCCTCCTCCTCCTCCTCCCTTCTTCCTCCCTCTCTCCCCCCCTGTTCCCTCCTCCTCCTCTTCTATTTTTCTTGTGTTAAATACAGCAAATTCTTTACAATGACCAAAAGTATGATATTCGTTGCATTGAATACACTTTTATGCCCATGGAGAGTTTCAACCATCCAGGTCACGGTTGGCCAAAAGGTGCTTTTCTTGGTTTTCTTCCACTAAAAAATGTTTTGCTTCTACAATAACTCGTCAGATCTGAAGAAGCTTCTTGGATGAGAAGCAAAACATTTTAGCGTCAAGGAAAAAAACCCAAGAAAGCCGAGTTTCCTTTTGAAGAAGAACCTTTGAGATCATACATTTTTTTCTCAAGAGGCACTAGCTATATTCTGACCAGCATTTTTGCTGCAATATTTTTGGTAGTTTTAATATACATTGGAGGTTTGAAAACTTGCATATGATGCTGTTTTAATTTTAAAGCTGCTGTTGTCTGCAGCTCTGGGATGAAGTTAAGCAGTACTTGGAAAGGAAAAGTAGTTTCTCCTCCCCCATCCCATTTTTTTTTGTTCACTTAAATAATTGGAGTTACCCTCACGAGACAACTATTCCTGTCTATCGCTCTGGTTCTTTTGACACAGGAGAAATGACTGAATGTTATACCTAGAAATTGTTTTTCTGCTTCCGCTTGTCTTTTGTGCTGCTTGTGTGACAATTTCCAAAGCATTTCCTTGACTAGACTATGCCATGAATACTTCTTGCAGCACTAGATCGCCAGTTAGAAGAGCAGAAGAAGCTTGCCAGGAACTCAACCATTCAGAATGTGGTCCTGATGCCAGTCAGCACTCCAAAGCCTCCCAAAAGGCCCCGACTGAAACGCCCAGCTTCAGCCACAGTTCTGAGCCCCTCAGCTCCCATCCAGCAACCTCAATTCACCGTCATCTCACCTATCACCATCGCACCCATGGGACAGCAGTTTTCCGTTAGCAACATTCCAATGGCCACAATCAGCCAGGGCTCCAGCCCGGTGACTGTCCACACATTGCCCTCAGGTTCTCAGCTTTTCCGCTATGCCACAGTGGTTTCTTCCTCCAAAACCAGTTCATCCGATACATTGACGCTTCACCCCTCTTCGAGCTTGGCCCTGCTGAGCTCCGCAGCGATGCAGGACAGTGGGACACTTGCCAACGTGGCCACGGTGGTGAATCCTGTGGAACTGGTGGCCATGGAATCTGGCCTGACTTCTAGTATCCAGGCTATCGAAGGCACTTCAGAGGATGGACAGACAATCATAGAAATAGACCCAGCTCCTGATCCAGAAGCTGAAGAATCAGAGGGCAAAGCTGTGATTTTGGGGACAGAGCTGAGGACTGAGGAGAAGTTGGTGGCTGAGGTTGACGAACATCAGCACCAGGTCCATAATGTAGAGATTGTAGTCTTGGAGGACTAGTCAGCAAAGCCATCCTGCCATGTTCAATGATGGTTCACCTCTTACCTTTTTGTTTGTTTGACCCCCTCCTCCCTTTTTTTCCTTTTTCTTTTATACAGCCTTTTCAGGTAAGTTCACACAAATGCTGATGATCATTTTTTAAAAACAGTCATTTTCTCCAGGGTGGAAAAAGAGCAGGCACGGCTGTGCTTTCCAGCATGGATGATGGTTTGTGGGAAAAACGAAATGTCAGGATTTTACTTGCCTAGTGAAAAGGGGAAACAAGCCATTGCTGTTATCACTCAGTGAGGAGGGATGGAGGTCCGTAGACCCAGATCTGAGGTGACTCTTCTTGGATTGTTCATCTTAGAAGCCAAGTGAGCCGACTACTGGAAATGTAACTACTGGATGAGAAGGACATTAAAAGCAAGAACTGCTGTCTGGACCTACGCCTCAGGAAGGGAGATTCCGTTACTGACTTCCCAAGCATTTTGCTTTTTGGGGAAGTGGCGGAAAAACAAAGCACCCTGACTTGATCGATCAGATCACCAACCCTTCTATGGAACGTACTGTGTTTTTTAAAAAAATTAATTATTTTCCTTAAGCCATTTGCCCATTTGTGGCTTCAAAAATTGGATTCTTGACTCTTCCTTTCTGTACTTTCTCCAGCGGTTTTTTCCCTTTTCCCTTCATTGTTATAAAATTTCTAGGAATTGCTTATGCTTTATGCACATGCAGGGAGAAACTAGGAACAGGTATAGCAGACATAGCACCTGCTCTCTCTCTCTCTCAAGTACAGAATTGATAACCTGGATGTTCAGGTATGAGTCGTCTGTAAACATGCTGGGAGAATTGGGCTGAGCAGACTGCATGTCCGCCTTTTACTCGGCACTCTGGGAAACCATACCATGCTGGCTTAGGTGTGCGTGTGTCTGTGTGTGTGTGTGTGTGTATGTGTGTGTTTGATGTTCATAATTTTATGGGGGGAAATGATTACAGGAGTCCAGATGGCACATCACTTCAGTAATGCGGCTGTCTGGTCTCCCTTTCTGTTGGGCTGGATGCACGTGGGGTTGTTTGAGTATCTCCCTTAAGGGAAGAGGAAGGAATGAGCAAAGCATTCCCTTCTCCACCTTCCTCCTGGCCATAACGCAGTGCTTATGGTCTCCCCTTTCCGTATTTTAAGAAGTTAAAATTCAGAGTTGGAAGACTTGAAGAGTAAACCAGTTGAATTGTTTTAAAACAGCAGGTTTTTTTAATAAAACAGACCTACAGGAGTTGGTTAGCTCCATTTGTTTTGTTTGGGTTTTCTTTGCATTAAAAGATAAGCAAAACAAAAGCCTAAGAGGACTGCTCATTATGTTGACATGGTCTCCGTTCCCTTCTCTGTTTTTATCATGTGGGAGGGACTTTGGTAGCATGAAGGAGCTGGAATGGGCTGTTCAGAGATCAGAATGGAAAGAAGGGGAAGTATGATTAGAACACCTGGGACTGAGCATTAAAAGGAAGGGCCTGAAACCACAAAACCTCCCTGCTTCTCAGAATGGAGGGCCTTGCAAAAGAAAGTCTATCTGGCAATTATAGCATCTATGCGCCTCCCCTCCTTTCCCTGCAGAAAGGAGATCAGCAAGGCTGGGCCACTGCTGGATTGTAACATGGCAGTGTGACCACAGGTAGCCTTTGACTTATGATCATTTATTTAGCGATCGTTGCAAGTTACAACAGCACTGACAAACCTAACTTATGAACAGTTCTCATACTTACGACCCATAGCCATGTGATCAAAATTTAGATGCTTTACAACATGTATTTATAACATGCACTGTCTCAGGGTCACATGATCACCATCTGTAACCTGCCCAGCTGGCTTCTGACAAGCCAGGTCAATGGGGAAAAAAACCACACGATTTATTTAACACAAGGATCCTCAACCCCTGATCCGTGGACTGGCACCGATCCATGGCATGTTTGCAGCTGGGCTGCGCAAACAAGTGAAGTTCCTCCACCCGCGGTATGCAGGCAGCACGCACAACCACTCCCCCTCCAGTCCACGGAAGAACCTTCATGGAACCGGTCCCTGGTCCCCGAAAGGTTGGGGGTTGCTGACTTAACAACTGAAGGGAATCACTTAACAACTGTGGCAAAAAGGTCATAAAATGGGGTGCAACTCATGTAACAACTGTCTTGCTTAGCAATGGAAATTTTGAGATTAAATGTGGTCATAAGCTGAGGACTACCTGTACACGTATTCTTTTTTGGGGTCATTAAAATAAGTCACAAATCAATGGAATATACGTAGACTCACTACTTTTTTTTTTTTAAAAAAAATGTAAATAGTAAAGAGGACAGCCTATTTTTGACCATGTCAAAATCCGTGCTGGGGCGATGGCATGAATGCCTATAGAGAGGGCTCTGAGTGCCGCCCGTGGCAACCACGCCATAGGTTCGCCACCACTGCTCGACACCACCTATATTCTCACGTGAAGTGGATAGTGCCCCTTTCACACCTAAAGCTAAAGAAAGTGGTATAGCATATTTCAGTTTCGGTTTTCACCAACAAAGGCAAAAAGGGGAAAAAAGGTGGTAGATTTAGTGGGAGAAAGATTTAGTATCCAAAATCTTCACCGATTGTGCTGAGCCTCAGTTTGGTCTCTTTTTTGCTTTAATACAAGGCATGAACTTGACCAAATGTGAGTCATTTAACAAAGCATGACTGAAATATGATGAATCACAGGGTCTGGATCTGATCACCGTCCTTGTGAAGATGAAAAATGGCAGAACTTGATGTACCATCCTTGAGGACCTACCTTGGAACTCTTCATTTGTTAAAAGTTGGTCCATAATTCTTTCTTACTTAACCCAGTTAATAAAAGTATCTGCTTTGAGCTGTAAACGCAACAGCGCATTTCAAATCAAAGACCAAGTCTCTAAACAAGCATGTCTTTTTTTTCTCAGCAGTTTTCTTTACTAAAAATGATCCATTGGTAACAAAACAATTTAGAATATTTAAGTATAACTTTTCAGTATGGTGTTCATAGCACAGTACAATCCATAAGCTAACATGGTTTAATAAGTGTGGGTCTATTTGGCTCAATAGGACCTGGTTTTCATGTTCACTAGCTTTATACACTCAGGCGTTCCAAGGATCGCACACCTGAAGCACATAAGAGTGCGTGATTAGTATCAGAGACCCAGATTCAAGTCTGCCATCAGTCACAAGCACACCTGAGGACTACCACACTCAACCCAGTTTGTCACACAAGTGTGGAGAAAACAGAAGGAAATAGAATATGTATCAATCCAACAAAATATTTTACAAATCAGAGTGACTGGATTCCCATTACGTGACAACCAAACCAAACCAAACCAAACCAAGTCTATTATGGCTTAGCATATTATGCACAACTAATCATCAGCCAACTGCGGAAGGTTTGGAAAGCCAAACAGGCAAGTCAGTTTCTTCCTGGTTTACACATGGCTGTAGGGCCACCAGAGAAATCCAAGACCGAAGGCTTAGAGGGTGAAGTCAGCAAAGGAGAAAACTGCAACTTACGCTTTGACCCTGCCAAGAAAACTGTCCACGAACGTCAAATTCAACTCCAGCGTTGCCTTTCCCCGACTTCTCCGTTTGGGATTCAGACGGGAGTGATTTGGGGACGCTGGCTAGAAATTACGGTTCACTGATGTAAGCCCAGCCGAAGGAACAGTCCTTATCGCCGCGGTCAGTACTTCTGATTCCTCGTCCACACCAGATTCAGGCCGTAACTCGTGTCGATGGAAGCCGATAACGTGTGAAAAGAGTCGCTCGCACAATTCGCAACTTCTTTCTCCCGGGCATTTTCTGGACTGCGTTTCCAAGCACCCCCAGAGGGGGCGCTGTCCTCATCTCCACAACGCCCCCGCCCCCCCACCACAGCGCAGCAGCCATTCTACCCGTCGTCCTTTTCTCCCGCCAATGCTGCTTGCAGCTGCCGCCACCCACCCCCTCCGTC
>JANHFO010002964.1:86677-100367 GCA_032468095.1 Pareas carinatus | reverse complement strand
AATTGTGGGATTTGAGGTCCACAAGTCGTAAAGTTGCCAAGGTTGGAGGCCCCTGCTCTAATTTGATAACCAAAGGAAATGGTTTCAAAACAGGTGCAACCGTCTGTTATCAGCTCAAGGTAAAAGAAATGGATTGTTGGATGACTCTTAGATATGTTTCTTACACAGTTTGACTCTTTAGGCCAGGGATAAACAACTTGATGTCCTCCATAGAGTTTATGCTATCACTCTCATAAATTTCAGCCATCAGGGCCAGCTGTCATTGATAAGGCTGTAGTCCAAAGCCTGGGGGTGGATAGCAGGTGGTATTATCTTTGTTCCTTTAGCTGTATGTCAGAACAGTTTTCTGCATTGCTTTCATCTCTGTCTTGATACCGGGTATATGTGATAACTAACTGACAACAGTGTACTGAATAACTTAGAAGGGATTGGTCATGCTTGAACAGATACAAGATATGCTTGTACTTGTTAGCGAGTGCCACTAGCCTTGATCTTTTAGACCTGCATGGGCATGGCTTCCTCTGTCAGACATAAGTCAACAGAAGCTGGTGTTGCTGCCTTCTGTTATTGCCACAAAATAAGCAAGAATGGGGCAGAAGGGCATCTCCGATGAGCGGGAGCGGTGGTTGGTATAGATTGAATCCTCTTTCAGAGTTAACATAGCCAAATAATATGATGATGATGATTAGGAGCCGGGATGGTGCAGTGGTTAAAAGCAGCCCTGCAGGCTATTTCTGCTGACTGCCATCTGCCATCAGCCATCAGTTCGATTCTCACTGGCTCAAGGTTGATTCAGCCTTCCATCCTTCCGAGGTCAGTAAAACGAGGACCCAGATTGTTGGGGGGCAATAGGCTGACTGTCTGTGTAAACCGCTTAGAGAGGGCTGTAAAGCACTGTTAAGCGGTATATAAGTCTAAATAATAAATTATAGTTGCTGCCTTTTGACTGTACAGGTAGTCATCGACTTGCGATCACAATTGAGCCCCAGATTTCTGCTGTTAAGTGAAACATTTGTTAAAAGTGAGTTGTGCTCCATTTCTACAACCTTTCTTGCCACTGCTGTTAAATGAATCACTGCAGTTAATAAGTTAGGAACCCAGTTGTTAAGCCAATCTGGCTTCCTCAGTGACGTTGCTTGTGAGAAGGTCGCAAGGAGGGATCACATGACCTTGAGACAGCTGCGATCATAAATATGAACCGGTGGCCATGCACCTGAATTTTGATTACATGACTGTGGGGATGCGGTGGTGGTAATAGGTGTGAAAACAGCCATAAGTCACAGTTTTTAGTGCCATCGTAACTTTGAACGGTCATTAAACAAAATGCTGCAAGTCGAGGACTACCTGTACTAGAAAGTTTCCTGTTCCGTTGCTCCTCAAAGCAAATTATTCTTCCCCATACCAGTTCTGTGGCAAAAGTTAAAAAGTATTTTGTCCAAGGCTGCCTACAGAATCTCAAGAGTTATGAAGTTAAAAGTTTCTAGAGAAAAACCCTACCTTGCATAATATGCCAATATACATTTAATGGGGGAAAGAAATTTCAGAGAAACCAGACAGATTTACAGGCTGCCTTTAGAGCAGAGATCTCCAACTTGGTTCCTTTAAGACTTGTGGACTTCAACTCCCAGGGCTGGGGAATTCTGGGAGTTGAAGTCCACAAGCCTTAGAGTGACCAAGGTTGGAGATCTCTGCTTTAGAGCAAGCAGTTCCTTCTCCTAAAATAGATAGCCTCTTTTAGGGGTAATTTTACCAGTGTTGTTGACTTAAACCATCGTATCTTTCCCAAAGATAGAAAAAGTGATCATTTGCCTATGTATATTATGGCTTGGAATGTAGATAGCAACTAATGCAACAGACCCTTACTTTTTCCACACTTACCTTTTACTCTTAATGACTGTGTAAAGATTAGGGTATGGTTTAGTTAAACAAATGCAAAACGTATTTATTTGCATGAGATTTCAAAGAATTGAAATATGCTGAGAAAAGGTATAAAGGAAGCTTTTTTTAGTAGTAACACACTTTGCTTCAGAAGCTGAGTGTTTCAGAATATAATTGATTGATTGATTGATTGATTGGCCAAGTGTGTCTGGACACACAAGGAATTTTTCTCAGGTGTAAATGCTCAATACTTACATACAGGCTACAATTGTCAAACAATGGTTACAATCCTACAATACATTCATTATCATAGAGTACATTCATTGTGTTGTGTACGTATGAGGTGCATTTATAGTCATAAAGTATATTCATGTCATGTTATGAAGTACAATCATTATGTCGCAAAGCATTTCATCATGTCACATATCGACATTTGTGGCAAATGGCCATACAATTTTTTTTTATAGATTTGGGATAGTCTATATTGAACAGTCAGAACACTAGTAATCACTCTACAAGTCAAACTAGAATACTAAAAGACCCAACTTTTATATATTTTAGAATCTAAGCAACAGTTATTGTCATGCAAATAAGAGAATAGGTAATGGGTAATAAGTAATAGGAAAGATGACAAGGGTAATAATGATGTGTTTCTACTAGGTATTTTAACAATGTGCAGTTAGTTGTTTAGCAGGTTGATGTCATCGGGGAAGAAACTGTCCTTGTGTCTAGTTGTTTTGGTTTGCAATGTCCTCTATCGATGTCCAGAGGGAAGAAGTTGGAACAGATTATGTCCAGGGTGTGAGGGGTCCATAATTATTTTTACAGCTCTCTTTTTGGCTCATGCAGTATATAGTTCTTCAATAGAGGGAAGGTTTGTAGCAATTGATTTTTCTGCAGTTCTAATTATCCTTTGAAGTCTGTGTTTAGTTATGAAAATGGGCCAAAAGCAGGTATTTTACTAGCATGGTAGGTTAAGAATATGGAAAGATGCTTCAGTGTTAATCTTGTGGCATTGTAATCCATTTCAATACTACTGTCCACTAACAATCTTTGTTTTCCTCCGTTCTCTTTCCTATAGGAACGTCAAGGCCGTGTCAAATAAACTGCTGGACCCTTTCACAGAGATTGCAACAGAGATGGTGCATCTCGGATATCTTTCAAAAGGAAGAAAGACTACACCAGAAAGAATTAGGACTTATTTCATTGACTCCATACAAACTCTTATAAACGTACAGTTTAAAAAAAATACTGAAATTTCACAAGAGACATAGGACTTAAAAAAAAAAACACAACAAACCCCTTCTAGGTAGAGTAGAAGTGAAAACTGTCCCCCTTTCTTTTGGCTTTGGTTGTGATTTCAGAGCATACGCTTTGGGGGTTTTGTTTCTTTTTTCGTTTGTCTTTTTACTATGTTATCGGATTTTAAGGTCCGCAAGTGGCATATGCCTGTTTCCCCCCCCCTCTAATTTTTAAATCTGCCGCTTACCTGGTTTCCTGGCCTTCTGAACCCCTCTTCCTCCTGATTTTTTTTTTTATATTTGCACTTGGAACACCGAGTTGTGACTTTCTTTTGGACATCCACCATGGAAAGTGAAATGAGTAAAGTTTTTTTTTTTCTCCATGGACTGGAAGAGGAATTTTATGAAGAATTTTGAGGGTTTTTTTTATGCCTAGAAGATTTGAATGGGATTGGTCTACGAGGTCATGTCTGAAGGGTGGTTCATTTTTCTCTCTCAAAAGTGAAATACGAAGAGTCCTAAGAAATGTTCTGTTCTTGTGCATTATATGGATTACAGATTAAGTCTGGCTTGATTTGATTTGAAGGCTGAGAACAGTGGTAAAAACATGTTTGTTTACAGGAAAATTAATTTTGGAAGAAAAAAAATATTGTAAACTGTGTAGTGAATGTTTCTTCAGTTTTCTTGTTAAGCCAATGAGGAATGGGTGATGCCTTTCTTTCACCATTAATCACTTCTCAATAATAAACGTGAGATCCTGTTGAGCATCACTTCTTGGCCTTAGTATTTAGTGGGTAGGCGAGTGTTTTAGTGCTCATACATGGCACGAGGAGGAAAAGTCTGCTGAAGAGCTCTGGAAACTGCTGCTCTCCTATTGTCTTAACACCAAATCTCTTACTTGATGTCAATAAGTGAGGTGAATTAGTTCTTTCCATATTTATAGGCCAGTATTTTTAACTCTTAGCCTACTGTATACTGCGGTAAAGCTCTACTTTGCGGGTGCTGTACTGGGGGTCCAATGACACAACTAACTTTTGAGGATTTCCTGGTTAAATGCATGCTTGAAAAAACTAGCATAGCTTAACTGATTTTGACTTGACACCAAAACAAAATGGAGTTGACACATAAAATAATACGGGGAAGGGAAAGTGTCTGTGGTCAGACCAAACCTATTAAATAACAAATGCTGTGTCTCGGAACAGTACTAAGACCTGTACACTTTTCTTTGATCCTGATTTTTATTTCTCTTACTAGAATTTCATAGAGAAGATCTGTAGGATAAACACATATTGTATAGAAATATCTGTCTTGTCAAATTCACATTTAATAACTTCACCCATTGCTGCTTCTTTTTTTTTGCCTTATCCATAGTTGTCATTCTAAAGATTCCTCTTGGTTATCAGTTTTATTTTATTTTTTAATACAAATCCACTATTCTTCATCTCATGAGATTGTAAATGGTGGCCTGGATAAGATGCAGTATTTGGGCCACATAGAATAGCACTACTTGCTACTACTGTTGTTCCTGTTTTTAACATTTCTAATATTGGTGACAAATTTATTGAGTTTGGAAACAACCACAAAGAAACAAAAAATTGTTCCATAATTTCTAATTAATGTTTTGAGATTTTTCTTGGGTTTGTCTCCATTTTTGGGCTTTTTATCTTTGCCATTTCAGAATAATGGTGTCAAATATTTTGGGGCATTCTGTAGATGAAATTCAATATGGCCTCTTTTCTAAATCCTTTTATTTATTAATTTGTTTGCTTGCTTACGGGGGTTTATAAATTACTATCTTCAGCTGATTCTGAGCAGTATACAACTCCCTAGTTCGTAACTGGGATTGAAAATAAACAGCTGCAATCCAATTAAAAAACAACACCCTACACCACCATCATAAAACTGGGACTCAAGATCAAAAGTAATAAAAGCCAACTCATTGTGGATGATTAAGACATTTAATTAAGGTTGAGAATATATGGATTCCTCAGCTTGCTGTGTCCTATAGGCGCACAAACAGGACATTCATACCGACTTTTGCTCTTAAACCAATGTGAACTTGCCACACAACTGACTGTATCTGCCATTTTTCTTTTCAAGCCATTCATTTTCTCATCCTCTCGTAATATAATCTGCTTCCCCCCCCCTTATCTCTGATGATGGTTGAAAGACTCATGCCAAAATGTGGCTATGCCAATGCTGAACAACATTTCATGAGAAAACTGAAATTCTTGATACGGCTGGAGGAGAAAACTTTTCACTACTGCATACAGTTCGGAGGGGTTGTTTTCCTATTAAATTCTGTTAAATTCCTATTAAATTCTGGCACGTGTTGGGTGACCGGTTAACCTCTGACCCTGTGTGTCAGTGGCCCCCAACCTTTCCACCTTCCCGGCCTGGCGCGGTGTGTGTGAATGCTAGACACGTGTGCAGCTCAATTGTTTTCAGCTCAGCAGGCATGCGCACCATCCACTCACACGAGTGGAGCTTCAGGTGTGAGCACAAGTGCCCTCCACTCGCAGGAGTGGAGCCTCACCCACGAGCACAGGGGCCCATTGCTCATGTTAGTGGAGTTCAAATAAACTCCATAGGATGGTTATATAGGTAATCCTCAATTTACAGTCCCGATTGAGTCCAAAATCTCATTTCCTAAGCAAGACAGTTAAGCGGGTTTTGCCCCATTTTACAACCTTTCTCGACGTTAAGGGAGTCACTGCACTTGTTAAGTTAGTAACATGGTTGTTAAGTGAATCTGGCCTCCCCATGGATTTGGCTTGCCAGAAGGTCATAAAAAGCTGATCATGAGACATCAACCATCCCAAATTCCCGCCAGTTGCCAAGCGTCCAAATTTTGATCACGGGAAATCGGGGTTGCTGCGACAGTCGTTAAGTGTGAAAGAGGGCCATAAGGTCGCATTTTTCAGTGCCGTTGTAACTTTGAAAAGTCACTTAAGTGGAATGGTTCTGAGCTGAGGACTTTCCGTGCCACGCACAACTGTAGTTGTACCTCAAGCGGCTGAAACTAACTTGAGGCAAATTAGAAAGGAATGTGAGTTTCCAGGCTCAGGATTGAGAAGATCTAAAGTGCTACCGTAAATTACAGGTTGGGGGCAGAGGACGGATAATAATGACCAGTTGCGGGCGGTGGAGGGCGGAGGGGAACAACGGTGTCTTAGTGATGGGTCTTTATCCATGCCTGAAAATAGCAAGTATACATTTGTTTATTTTTAGAAGCATAACTCCGCTTTTGATTAAAACCAGAATAGTTTATAACAGATTGTATGGTGTCCCCTCTCCCAATTTTGCCTGCCATGCACATGCTGCAGTGATTCGCTCAACTGGCCAGAAAAGTCATAAAATGGGGCAAAAATAACTTGCCTGGCACAGCAACATTTTGAGTTCAGTTGTGGTCGTATGCCGAGGAATACCTGTGGCCTGTTACTAGCAGTTGGAGGCAAATAGTATTTCAGATGGGAAATTATTTCTAATGAAGTCACCGGAGGGAGCCAGGCTCCTCAGTTAAGGAATGGGGATAAAATACAGCTTTATTAAGGCTGCCACCCGGATAGAGAAACGTTTGCAGGTTTATTCGATTGAATATGTTTACCAGTGAAGGCCATAGCTTGGAAGGGAAAGGATGCTTGATTTTAGATGCCTGCAGTTAGTTCTCGACTTACAACCCCAATCGAGCCCAACATTTCTATGACTAAGCAAGACCGTGGTTAAGTGTTTTCTTGCCGCGGTTGTTAAGTGAATCACTGCAGTTGTTCAGTTAGTAACACGGTCGTTAAGTGAATCTGGCTTCCCCCATTGACTTTGCTTGTCCGAAGGTCGCCGAAAGGGATCACCTGAACCCAGGACGCGGCAAACGTCATGAGTTTTGATCGCGTGACCACAGGGATGCTGTCACAGTCATAAGTGTGAAAAATGGTCATAAGTAACTTTTTCAGTGCTGTACTTTCAAATGGTCACGAAATGAACTGTTGTAAGTGGAGGACCAGCAGTATAGGTATTGTAGCAGACATCCACAGGGGAGTATTCCGTCTGTTTTGTGGAGGAACACTTTCTCCCTTTTATAAAAGTTTTAATTTTTTTCGGTATTCATTAAAACAACATAGTTTCCAGCAGGCATGATCTTTGGGTGCACACCTTTTTTGGCTTCCACATTCTTTGGCTTACAAATAGTTTAAATGTGAAAAATGATCAGCATCACAATATTCCCTCCGTAGCAGAAATAAAGGCAATCACACCATCTAGTTTGAGTTTCAGCCATAAACATCTGAATATACATCTTATTTGTCAGTTTAGTTTCCATATTCTTCTGTTTCCCAATTATTTATGTAAAAATATCGAAAACAACAAGGAACCCTTTCTCAAAGGTTGCGTTTACCATTTGGAGTTCGGGGAAATATTTACTCGAGCAGCAGGTTCATTATTAATGTTTTTCATTGCGATGTTTTAAAACTATTGACCCTATTCCCACGTAACAAAATGGGAGGCACAAGAACCAGCCAAAATCCTTCTGAGATCCAAATACAGAATTTTGTTTTGTTCTTTCCAAGTACGGAAGTAAACATTACAAATTCTGGCATTTTTGGAGAGATGGAGTTTGAGTTTGGATATCATGATAAGTTATCTTGACGTAGTTGGCTTTATGTGCTTGGATGAAGAACCAACGTTAGCGAAAACAAGGCCGTCACTCGGCCGACTTTAATTCCCCTTGAACACTGAGGAAGGCTTGTATTTGGACTATTATTTTTAAAACCACAACCTGATGTTTGTTTGCAACGCTGGCAGGGGAATTCTGGGAGTTGAAGTCCACCCATCTTCAAATGGACAAGGTTGAGAAACAGCGGTGTATTTAATCACAAAGCTTGTACATGGTAGTGCTGTGAATGCCCCAGGAAACTGGATAATTACCAATTGAGATTTGAATGCCTGAAGTTGAGCTTGCCCTGCCGTTGAGCAATTTGCAAAGAAGCCGGCAAGTGACTCCAGCCTTGGCACCAGGCCTGAATTTAGCTGCACCATTGTACCGCCGGGAGATAAGTAGATTGTAAGAGTGATCTTAGAAGATGCAATCCCTTCTTCCGTGAAGCCACAGGAATGTGGGGTTGTTGTTTTTTTAAACTTTTATTCAGAACGGAGGGGTTATTTCAGACCGATTTCTCTGGGAGTTTTTGCCCATTATGTGAAAAGGCAGCACTTATTTCCATGTATTTCATTTATGTTATGAAACCGTAGTCTCTGCTGAAGCCCGGTGAGAAATACCTGCATGCAAGATGTCTCAGATTAAATCCCTATCGAATTCAGGTTGAACTGGAAAGACCAGACCGTCAGCGCAGCCTGTGGCTCCAGATCAATTTGTTGCCTTCAGACGATTTCCATATTGCACTCCGAAGTACAACAAAAGTTAGATCTTACAATTTGTACTTACTCGCAAAAGGCTAAGATGTTGAACTGCTTCTATATTGAAACAGGTTTTACTACGTAGATCGAAGTCATCGGAACACAGCTAGCCCTCGACTTAGGAAGGGAGACGGTCGCTGGGTGAGCTTTGCCCCGTCTTATGACCTTTCCTGACACAGTTGTTTAAGTGAATCGCTGCGGCTAATAAGTTAGTTAAAACAGTTGTTAAGTGAATCAGGCTCCCCCCCCCCCGTGGACTTTGCTTGTCAGACGGTCACAAAAAGGAATCACATGAGCCCGGGACCAGGCATTTGCCATAAATCGGAGTCAGTTGACAAGAGTCTGAATTTTGATCACGTGATCGTGGGGGTGCGCTACAACAGTTGTAAGTGTGAAGAACGCTCATGAGTCGCTGTTTTCGCTGCTGTTGCAACTTTGAAGGATCTCTAAAACAGACTGATGTAAGTCAAGGAATACCTGCACAAGTTGTTGGATAGGAAAGCTGTGGTTGGATTGGCGGTTCCCGAAAGGTAGATTGTTATGCCTCTTCTCGTTTGATGTGGACAAGCATTCCTGTGATTGTCTGCACCCGCACACTCATTTAGGATCCAAAGTGACATTGCAGCATCCTCATGGTTAGGAGCCAGGATGGTGCAGTGGTTAAAAGCGACACTGCACGCTATTTCTGCTGACTGCAATCTGCTATCAGCCATCAAGTTCAGCAGTTTGATTCTCACTGACTCAAGGTTGACTCAGCCTTCCGTCCTTCCGAGGTTGGTAAAATGAGGACCCAGATTGTTGGGGGAGCAATATGCTGACTGTGTAAACCGTTTAGAGAGTGCTGTAAAGCACTGTTAAGCGGTATATAAGTCTAAATGATGATGATGATGATGATGATGATGATGATGGTGATGACGGTGACACGATCAGACTTCGGGTGCTCAGCAACCGGCTTACATTCACGACAGTTGTAGCATCCCAGGGTCATGTGATCCCCCACTTGCAACCTTCCCAGCCGGTCTCTGACAAGCAAAAGTCAATTGGGGTGGGGTGGGGGAACCAGATTTGCTTAATGACCACGCGATCCACTTAATAGCTGCAGCGATTCGCTTAACAGCCATAAGCAAGAAAAATTGTAAAATGACGTGCAGCTGCCTCAGCAACCTTGCTTTGAAAATTCTGGTCCCAACGGTCCTTGTAGGTTGAGGGCTGCATGCACTATGGCAGGCGAAGGTGGTGTTGATGCTCCCAGGCCAGGTATTTTCCTCATAGTTGGAGAAACGGTGACACTGATCATCAGCACGCTTACTTTTAGGCTGAAGTGAGTGGAAGTTCGCCTTACGACTCATCGTAAACTCTTCTTCTCTTGCCCTTGAATGCTTCTTTGCAAATCGTATTGGATTGCTTTCTTAACCACCAGGTGGCAGCACTGCTTCGCTGCCTGGAACCTCATTCCCCATCCTCTTAACAAGGAAGCTAGCTTGAACTGGGCCTAAAATAGGCTGGAATAGAACTTATTTATTGGCCAAGTGTGTCTGAACACACAAGGAATTTGCCTCTGGTGTACATGCTCAATACTTACACACAGGCTACAACGGACAAACAATGATTACAATCATAAGGCTATAATTGATAAACAATGTGATTGCAAGGAGCAAAGTTGATTTTCATCTTGAATAGAATCAAGACTGGGGTCCCAATCCAAACTCTTTACTGCCTGAAGCTTTGCAATTCTGCCTTCCAGGTATGGGCAGGAGAAACTTGCTGGAAATTGAATAGCAAGTATTTACTGAGGAATAGCAAGTATTTACTGTTGCCGTAGTCCATTTATGGGGGGAAGAAAAGGAATCCTGGGAATATTTTAATTTCCCTTCAGAATGGGAGTTGCCCCTTATCTAAGATCCCAGATCTTGAAATCTTATCTTGAGGCAGCTGCCCAAATGTGTGGGGGGTGGGAGGTTTGGTGGTGAGTGGGGAGAGGGAGGAAATCTGAACATTTAATGCTAATTCCATGCATGCCTCCTTGTCAGTACTTAATATAGATGGGAAATATGCAGCTCTGCTTGGACCTTTTTGCAATCTTTGGAGCCTCCTTCTCAGGGTATCAACTACCCTTCTAAGGTCTGTAGTATGGGTTGACATTTGCCCAATATTGAAGCTGAAGCTCCTGTTTTCCAGTCCTGGCGTAACTGAATTGTTGCTAGAGAAATGCTTGTATGGCAAGGAGTACCCGTATTGAGAAGGGGGAAAGGGAGGGAGGGTGGAAAGGTTTAAAGACGAACAGCTGGTGCGAGGAATCGGAATCAGAATCGGAATCTGAATCTGAATCAAAATTTATTTTATCCAAATATGTCAGGACACACAAGGAATTTGTCTCTGATGAACATGCTCAATACCTACATACAACTGCGATTACAGCAAAGATACAATCAAAGATACATTTTCATAGACAATTTGAGTATATAAGCATAATCACGATCATTTGTATATGTAAGCATGATCATTGCATATATAGCCATAATCAATTGTGTATATAAGCATAAGATACATTCCTAGTCATAAAGTAAGTAGAAGTTGTAATCAACAAACCACGATCTTAATCATGAGTTGTGTATATAAGCATAAGATATATTCATAGTCATTAAAGTACGTATACATCCATCATGTCATCATATTATAAAGTGCGAACATCATGTCACAAAAACCCATTTCATCCTGTTGCAAGGACACCCTCCGCACTAACACCGTCCTGTAAGTCAGCTGTTTAGTAGGTTGATGACATGACAGAAGAAACTGTCCTTGTGTCTGGTTGTTTTGGCTGGCAATGCCCCATAGCTGCACAGGGAAGGAGCAAGAGAAAAGCAGCCGAGCAATTGGAGGACTCCTGAGACTTGCTTCCCTGAGGCTCCAGCCCATGTTCTCCTCTCTGCATCACTGGCTGCTCGCTCATTTGCATTTATGCATGAGATGCATTTATTTATGGGCTGATGGCCTCCACACACCGCAAAGCACCACGGTCTCCTTCCAGGTTATCTTCCACACTCTGTGAGATTAATGATCAGTGCCTGTTTCTGAACCCAAACTGGGTACAATGCCATTCCTGAAGAAAAGGAACTCAACTTGCGAGAGTCATCAATTCCAACTCACTTTTCAGGCATTGATTATTAACGCAAAAGAGTGTGGGAGCTGATTCGGAAAAGGAACTGATTTAAATGTACACGCACATATTTAAAGCCGCTCCCACCCTTCCAGATTAGCTGGAAATTGTCTCTTTATCGCTATGTTTTGCTCTAACCTATAAGAACAGCTTGTGGAATAAGCAAAACAAGTTATTTATGCCGTCTCTCCCCCCCCACCTTACAGTCTTAACCTAATGTGAATGTCAGTGTTACAGATGGAGAATAAAGATCAATTTGGTTTTCACGAACGAAGACAAATATACTGCAGAACATGACACATTCTGGAGAAGAAGGAAGATCTCTGAAGAGGAGCTCCAGCATGAGTCTGAAAAGTCAAAAAAGCTAAAGCTCTGATCCCGGTGACTGACTCGGATTGGATCCTTTCCATTTTGGTTTTGTCCGATCTGAGAGGTGACATTTTGGTCCCATGGCAACTGATAGAACATGTGCAGTGAAAGGGAATCCCGCTCTTATTTATTTATTAAGAAAATTGATGCTCAATGCGCTCAGGGTGACTCTGGGCAACTTTCAGAAGGATTCCATTTGAATCCTGAATTAATTTGGTTGAATTAAGTGTCAAACCCAGTGTAGGGGTAGATCAGACAGAACTAGAGGGGGCGGAGTTAAATGCATCATCAGATTAGAGTCGCTGCGTTCCCATAAGTCACTGATGGCGAACCTATGGCACGCGTGCCACAGCCGGCAAGGAGAGCCATCTCTGCCGGTACGTGTGCCTTCACCCAAGAAAGTTTTTTTAAAAAATTCTTCAGTAGCAAGCCAGAGGGGAGGCCCGCTGCCAGCAGGAGCACGAGTAGTGGGTGAGCACCCTTCCCGTGGAGAAGCCACCTGAGCCTCCAGAGAGGCCGCCCTGACCCCCGTTGAGGCCGCCTGGGCATCTGGAGAGGCCGCCTAGGTGGCCACAGAGCAATCCACTGCTGCTGGAGAAACCTGGGCCTCCGGAGAAGCCGCCTGGGCACCAGGGGAGCACCCCGCCGCCAGGAGAAGCCGAAGGCGGTTGAGCAGTTCCCTTTCTCAGCCCTGGCTGGCTCACCTCGTTGTCTCAGTCTCTCTCTCTCTGTCCCTCTTTTTCTGTCTTTGTGTGTGGGTCTCTCTCTCTTTTATTCTCTTTCTCTCTCAGTCTCTGCCTCTTTCTCTCTCCCTCTTTGACTCATTCTCTCTCTCTCTGGGTGTGTCTCTCTCATTCTCTCTCTCTCTCTCTCTCTCTCTCTTTCTCCCTCTCGTTTTCTCTCTCTCTCTCTCAAAAGCATATTATGTGTAATACTTAAAATGTGTAATACTTAAATAAGCTTCAATTATGTTGCTGGGGGGCGGGGTTGTCACAGGGGGCATCACCATTGGCTGGGAGTGTTGCGCAGGGGGCGGGGGCATGTTGCCGTGCTGGCACTTTGCAACATATAAGTGGGCTTTGGGTTGCAGTTTGGGCCCTCGGTCTCAAAAAGGTTCGCCATCACTGCTATATACGCTATCCTACAACGAATGAAAGAATTAATCAATACACACACATGTCTGAGGTACATCGATGATCAGTCTTGGATATATATTCCATCTGCAGGCAGTGCATTATAAAAAATACCCATATTGCATACAATAGGCGAGCAACAGACACATAATTTCATACCGTTACTGTTTTGCACTGTACAAAACAAATTAAAAAAACCAGGGAATTATGTGTGGATAATCGACAGGTAACTTCACGGTCAAATATTGGTGGAAACTTAATAATTCAAGGCCTAACCATAGGAAATTGTTGTTATTATGTGCACAACAGTTCTTTAGCTGGTATTGGCTTCCATAGGCATCCAGTTCTTCCCAATAAACTGTCTCACAGCCCAACCCACCTCTAAAATTGTTGTGCGAAAAATAGGAGAAGGGAGGACTATAATTATGCTTACCGTGTTTCCCCGAAAATAAGACACTGTCTTATATTAATTTTTGCACCCAAAGATGCGCTAGGTCTTATTT